>KK121761.1:151226-185732 GCA_000611955.2 Stegodyphus mimosarum
AAAAATAGAATGAGACATTAAAGATATGACATACCTTTATTTTATTATTCTCGTACGAGTACGTTGAGACATTTGTCATATCGCTTGATAAGCTTCAAAAAGTCCTCCAAGAAAAATTCAGGGCTTTGCATATGGAAGAAGCGTTGAACGGCTATGGGCGAAAGGCGACACAGCAGGAAAACGCGCAAGTCACCGATACACCATTGAGTAGAGGTCGCTGCAAATCAAGCAGATGGCGCTGTTGCAGTGCCTGCGAAAAGCGGAGACCAGCCTCTCATTTGAGCCCCGGTAGCTATGGAGAGAAGGTGCGTTTTGAATTCGTGGTCAAAGGAGGAAGTGAGAGCGGTTATCCGCTATGAATGGGCACGTGGAGTATCAGGAACAGAAATTCATAACCGCCTCGTGGAAGTCTATGGGCCAGGTGTGATGTCGACGCAAATGATGCGAAGATGCTGTCACACATTCAGTGATGGATGTCAACAAGTAGAGGACATAACGAGAGCTGGACGTTCGCGCACGGCCACTACAGATGCAAATGTCAGGAAAGTGGATGACATGATTAGAGTGAACCGGCGTATCACCATCGATGAAGTAGCGGAAGAACTTGGAATCTCACATGAGCGAGCTCAAAACATCATCCACGACATTCTTCGATACAGAAAAGTGTCAGCACGATGGGTGTCCCGACAATAGACCTCGACACACAAGGAACAACGCATGGGGATCAGCCTGGAACATCTCGTGCGTTACCATGAAGATGTCAATGACTTTCTGTTTCGGATTGTGACGGGGGATGAAACGTGGGTCCACCATTTCACGCCAGAATCGAAGGCCGCATCTATGGAGTGGAAACATCAGTCATCACCTGTCCGAAAGAAGTTCAAGACAACTCCCTCTGCAGGTAAAGTGCTCCTCACAGTTTTCTGGGACGCCCAAGGAGTTTTGTTGCTGAACTTTTTGGAGGTTGGAATGCTACACGCTACTGTGACACCCTGTCGAAATTGAAAGACGCGATTCGGAAAAAGCTGCCTGGCCTTCTCACATCTGGCGTTCTGCTGTTGGATGACAATGCCAGACCACATTCGGCGACGGCAACGCAAAACCATATTGCAACTCTTGGTTGGGAGCGCCTACACCATCCACCATACAGTCCTGATCTCGCACCAAGCGACTTCCATCTGTTTCCGGCTTTGAAGAAAAATCTCGGAGGAAGGCGCTTTGGAAGCAATACTGGAGTGAAACAAGCCGTTCAACGCTTCTTCCATATGCAAAGCCCTGATTTTTTCCTGGAGGGTTTTTTGAAGCTTATCAAGCGATATGACAAATGTCTCAATGTACTTGGTACCTATGTGGAAAAATAAAGGTATATCATATCTTTAATGTCTCATTCTATTTTTTGACTTTCATGCACAACTCTGACCACAGTCGACAGGGGAAACTTATTTTTCAACTTACCCTCGTATAAAATCTCGTCTTAGCAAAACAAAACTGTAAATGTGATCATGCCTCGGAAATTCACGGATGAAAGAAACGTAAAGAATTTAGTAGAAACTCATGGCAAATGTTGGCTTCGCATGAAAAGTAAGACATTTAATTTATCTTCAGCTTAACCTCGCGCACAGCGATGAATGTTTTATAATGTCACCATTTCACAAAGACCTTTGCGTTAGCTTTCAAATTGCTATGTTATTGATTAACAAATTCAGCTATTTATAAACAATAAATACATCTCGTGATTTAAAGTTTTATTTTACTTTTCTAATAATGCTCCGAATTAATATAGATGAAAACACATTTGATTTATAATATTTCCCCCTGATAGTTTTTATGAATATTTTGAAGCCTTTTTGCAATTAAAAAAAGTTATTCTGACTTCATATATTATGTAATGGTGTGGATGTTTTACCTTTTTAATTTTTAAGCACATTATTGAAATTTTTAACAGTAAATATCTTTTTGCTGTGCAGGATGTAATTTGAAGTTTTCAGATTGCGGTTTTTGTCTCTTTCAAGTAGATAGGTAATTTTTGTTGAATTTTTCTATGTCTAATTTTGATCGTTTTTGTAAATTTGATTATCAAGAATTGTTTACCATGTCTAATTATTTCATCTGTAAGTGTTATGCCAAAGAAATAGTGTATGAGTTTATAAAACTGTCGTGAATTATATGAACTGAACTAAATGGAAATTATGTTTTAAATATGATTCTTAACATCTGTATCCGCATTTCTGCCACCGGTGCATTTCGGTCCGCATTTTGCCAATGGTATGTCTTGGTACGAATTTCTGCTTTTTATATCGGTAACAAGATTTCTTCGTTGGCAGGTTTTACACAATAATTTATTGTAAGTTTAATTTTTTAAAAAAATGAGGGAATTCTTGTAACTGTAAAATCAGACCCTTTCCAAATTTGAAGAGATTTAAATCTGATATTGAAAATTTTCGATAAAAAAATTTGATGGAACAAATTATTATTGTGTTCCTTTATTCTAATATTTTTATTTAACGAAATGCAATTAAAGTTTTTACTTAAAGTTGGGTTACTCCCATTATAAATGGAACGTTTAAGATAAAACTACTTAATGTATATTTATTACACAAAAGACATCAGTTAGAAGAGTTAATGTTTTTAACTATATAATGAGCACTGTATGCTATTTTGGCTTCCGCATCTTCAATTACACAGATAACATAAGTTAAAAGAGTTACGTTTTTAACTATATAATGAGATTTGTGTGTTATTTTGGTTTCAGCAACTTAAATCAAACTTTTCATTAAAACGAATCGTGCTTATTCAATTATGGCATCTGCCATTTAGCTTTGTTGAAGTTATTGTAACCACTACAGTAGCATTAACTACTACTCTGCGGATTCTACTTATCAGTTGCAACAGGTTTCCTTCCGCAAGTTATCGAGATGGAAGTGATACTTCTATGAAGACGAAAACTCAGTAACATTTAACTTTAGCTTTTAATAACCATGTCTTGAGAATTAACAAAAAATATACAGATAATAGTCCATTAGACTATGCTAAAATTTACACTTTAATATTATTCTAAGAGGAACCACAATTATAATTTTAACGTTCTAAGCTTTCAACATTTAGCTCGCTGACTTCTCCAGGATCATCTGCTCCGGTCATGATTAAACACCAATAATCAGCAGCTACTGCTTTCTGTCAGCTCCATCCATCACCTTGCTCCGTCAAGCCTAGGCCCAGACTCGGCTGTCGTACTTCAGATAGCATTCAATTTCAAACAGGTTCAGACAACTTCAGGCAACAAACGACTTTCTGGTTTCTGTTAACCTATTTATGGCCCTTCCCTCATCTCAAAAATCTACACAACCATCTGGAGGGAACCAGTTTCATCACCAAGTTAAAAGTGATAAAAAATATGCTAATTGTCCCACAATAACTTTAAAAATATTATCGGTATTTAAAATCGTGTTTTACAGATCTGAAGATAAGTTCTAAAGAATAATCATATGATAACAACGTTGAGATATATGGTTTTATAAACATTACTTATTAATGTTTTCTGAAAATTGGAATAATCTCACCCTTTGTATAGCCAATATTATCTCATGGCCTTTATAAACCGTAGGCAGATGTTTTTAAAATTATAGCAAAATAATAAAGCCTACAGAACTCGAATACAAAAGTAAAAAGAAGCGTTCAAATAGGAAGTAAAATATAAATCACTTTATGCATTATAAAAACAATGCCTAAACTTCTGTTTTTGATGTATCAGTTCTCTAAATTCATCCGACAGCAGATCAATAAACTATTATTTCAGTTTAAATTTAGAAATAAAAACTCTAGTCGAATGTATCATTTACATTCAGCATCCACCTACAACGATTGATCGGAAGTGAACTGGTAAATTGAAAGACGTGGGTTGACAAATAAACTGCCTTTTAAAATATCCAGCATTGGAAAAGTGATACCCACTCCATCCTCCCATCCCCATCTTCATGCTTGCAATTGTGAAGTTAGTTTCCCTGCAATATTATTAGCAGCATAAAGAAATCCGTTTAACAGGATGAGTCTTACCTCACGAACTGAATTGCATTCTAGTAATTAGAGGGGGAATATTTTGTAAAGGAATGCCTCGAACAAAAATAAGATAACTGCATTTGTTAAGTCTGAGATATTCAAAATACCTATCGACATTTTTTGCAAACTGTTAGAGTAACAGTGGTTCATTCTCTTCAACAGCAATCTCAGTTAAATGCTAAAATTACTACTTAGCAGCTCATTTAATGAAAGCTATTAAGAACGAAATATTTTAACTATAGCTTATTTTATAATTGTGATGCCAAAAGGAGCAATTTGTTTTTAAATATTAAAAAAATATTAAAATATTAAAATCAATGATTCATCCAGTTTTAAAACTGTATGAAGAGCACTGACAAGCTGATATAAAAGAACATTGGATCCGAAAAAGAAGTAGAGAATTCATTAAAATAGTTTTAAAAAATTTCTCTCCGAAAAGTTGCTCAAAAATCGAAGATATTAAAATTAGCAATTAAGCAAGAATAAAGGAAGTTCTGTCTTGAATTTTTACGTAAAAGTATAAAAATATAAACAGTAATAAATAAAATTTCATAAAAGAGTCCAGGAATTAAGCACAAAAATGTTTTATAATTTACACTCACTTAATTACGCCAGGAAGTAGGTGGAAAGATATCATCATAGATGACGATTCTAGCGAAAGATTTTGGCTATTATATTTCAACCGCTCATTAACGAAGCTTTTGCATGACATCTGTACATACAGACACAATAAATTACTGTTTTTGTCAAAAAGGCTTATAAAATGGATTCAGAAGATTTTTTCCCATGACTCTGTACGTACGTATGTATATATCTCGCATAACTCAAGAACAAGTAGCCGTAAAGCGTTAAAATTTTGTATATGGGACTCCTGTAACATGTCGTTAGGCAACATTATTTTTCGTTGCATTCGACTGCACCAATCTCATATAAATATATATATTCCAACTCTGTTACCTGGCTCCGTGAGCTTAGTTTATTTATTCTTATATGTTGGTAAATTGTGCGTGTTTTGCTTTAAAAGGGATTTGAATTATGCGTTTTTTATGTTCCAGTCAACATTTTTATAACTTTAGTTAGTCTAGGTGCAATAGTTGTAGAATTATCGAGAATTTAAAAGTTTAAGTGGCGAGTTAAGCCTAACGAAGCGCTATTTGTTTACATTTGAAACTCAGTAGACTAGAGAATTAAGTCAGTTTCTGCACCTTCAGTGTTTTTTTGCGGGTGGGGTCCAAACTAAACTTTCAGTTCAGTGCACCAAAAAATCTGCCTTCTTACCTGCTGACCAAATTGCTTGTTTTTGCATAGAAACTCTAATTTTAATTGTAAAAAATGTTTTTAAGTGTTTTAACTGTATATGGTTTTTATTTTTTTTTTTTTTTTATTTTACAATTTTTAACGAAGATGTTTTGAGTTTTTATATATTTTTGCTTTGCCGCGAAGTGAGAGCTGAATTAATTGAATGAGAAATATATCTCTAATGAAACTCGAGAGAATAAGTTTAAATAAAATGCAACAAAAAATGTGTATAGGAGATACAAGGAAGCCATGTGATGTCCACATCAGATTTTTTATTTAGTAAATCTGCGCATGGAAGAAACATGTTTAAATCGTTTCATGAAACAACACCTCAAAATGAAACTATTTTGTTTAGTTAATAGTCATAATCCGAAAAAAGTTGTTAGCTATTTTAACAACCGGAAACCTGATTTTTTGGCCCTAATCGATAATGCTGTACCGCACCGCAAGCACGGATATCGCAAGGTTTCTAAAACATTACGAAAAATATTCCAATGAAAAATATCAACCTAAAAATTTTATTCCATTCAAAGAAAGTTTATTTTTGACTGCAAAACATAATTTTTGAAAAAACAATGCAAGTGTGCATGAGGATAGCCGAAGCAAATCTTCGTACAATAGGCCATATTGCTGAGTAGAAACAAATTCAATATAAGTAACTTTTTGCGATAATTTAAATGTATGGATCGAGAAAGATCTGATTGAATTGGTATTCCGATAAAGTTTTGAATTTTGTTTCTCATACCCAGTATTATTTTACAGTCATTCTTCTCAGTTTCCTCAGTTTTAATTTAATATGAATTATACTGTTAATTTTTAAGATAGATTTAAAATTTCCTCATTCTTATCCAGGCCGCCGCTTTACAACAAAAAAGTAAAAACAAGTATTAGGTGCCAAATAAACGGTAAAATTTATAAACGCAAATAAATTAATTAAAATAATATTTTATTGAACACACTCAAAAAGTAAATTAATTAATTTAATTAATCTTCCGCTGAATGCACTAAGTTAAACGTATAGCTGTTTAAAATAAACATGAAAATACAGTGGGAAAACAGTATTAACAGCTACAGTATTTCAATTTTATCAAATTTAGAAGTTTATATTTATTTACTTATTACGTGCTCCGCCATTAGCATGGAAATAGAAGGATGCCCCGTGGAGAACTTTTTAAGAAAGAATGGCTCGTATTCACATTACACATGAAAAAAACGACAAATTTGCCCACGCAGCCAGTCAGAATAGAACCCTGGAGCGAAATACCAGCGTTCTGGGGCTTTTATCGCTTGGTGCTGTTGGGCGAAAATTTAGAAGTTTGTACACTATTTGAAAGGTTTTTTTCTCGTAATTTTGTGAATTATTAAATTTTCCAGTTAATTAAATTAATTATAGGATCATAAATTTCATAGCATTTAATATCTGTTGCATTACAATAAAAAATCTGAAAGATTTCAGATTTTAAATTACGTCCAAAGGCGCGTTTTTTTAACGTTTCGTGTGCTATCTTTTTTTATTAAATATCATGTACTACGTACTCAAACCATAAAACTCAGTTCAAAATCAATATCGCAAAATCATTTTAAAATGAACATATCTTTAGAATTTCCGTAAGTCTCGTGCGCTGGAGATAAAAATGTTTTTTTTTTTCATACAGTGTTGCCATTGCTCGCTTTGAAATCATTTAGTTTGTTAATCAGAAATTCGTTGAAATGTTACAAAACATAAAATCGATAATAAAGCAAATTTCAAATTCAAAATTAGGGCTTCCAGATGCCCATATTCGCAGTAGGATTACGTCATTCAAAATTCGATGGCTCTAGGTTTTATCACAATGCGAGAAACATGCATACATTTATGCAGATTTTTCATTTTTTAAAATTTAATGCAGAGCGATAACATTTAGTGGCAACAATTTGAAAAGTGAAACGGGCATTCAGAGTGAATCGACGCAAAATCGCAAAACGAAAGTAATAGTCCTTCGGGACTAAATCCCTTTGGACTAAAAAATTTAATATATGTTGCATTACAATAATAAATTTTCTCCGCGACGAAAACGTCGCGGAGAAAACAATGCAAGGTGAAAACGTAGTGGTACAAAACATCGTGGGAGAAAATAAAGCAAACAGAAAACATCGCAGTTCTAAAACATCGTGATACAAAATACCGTCGTCGAAAATAAAGCTGTTCAAAAACTTCGCAGTTTAAAAACGTCGCCGTCGAAAATATCGTGGTAAAAAATAAAGTACCTAAAAATCATCGCTTGACGATAACATCGCAGACATACGTTTTTCAGGCTTTAATAACTGTAAAATTTAATGATTGTTTAATAATGTTAATAAAAACTGGCATAATGATTTGTGAGAGCAAGATGGAAAGAAGGATAATTTTCCCTTTCATATTTTTTATTAACTAATAAATATTTGCTGAAAATGTAAAATGGAAACTTAAGCATAGAAAATTAACTCAACTTATAGCACTTAAATTTTAAACTGACATAGTTGACTAACAAAGGTCATTAATAAATTATTTTTTATAAAGTTTTACTGGTAATTATTCATGAAAAGTACAATCTAAAAAAGAATAAAAAAAGAAAGATAAGAAATTGCATGAAATCGCATGAATAAAAAAATTGCTAAGTTAATTATGGTATTATTTTCTTCACTTCTGTTAATCTGATCCTGTAGTATCTTAATTTTAGGAAATTTTCTGAACTTTCATGAATTTCATTTATTTCTAAATAAATTCTCGAATTTCCTACATTTTTCCCGTTATAATTACTGGATTATTTTCTACAGTTAAGTAAGTTTATTATTTATAGCAATTAAAGTCATTAACATTAATATTGTAACATTTATTGCAAGTTGTGCGAAGAATATACATTGCCAAATATTTTTACTCCAAAATGAAGTCAGTAACTTTGAGCTTTAAACCACAAGACTTTAGACTGAGCTATTAAAGGAATTTGAGTCTAGTTTGCGTTCTGTCCACTTATTTAAAACATTGCGGGTTTTTTATTTTAAAATTAAAAGTGCCCGTGTTGCCACATAGCCAATGCTTGATCTAAATTATTTGACAGATACCTCAGAGTGTCACAAGTATTTTTATTGTTTTTAGCCACATTGCTATGCACTGCATTCCTATTCTATGCTTACGTTTGAAGACCAGAAAAACCAGTACGTCAGTACTTTTCATATAAAATAAGTGTAAATAGTTCCATATTAAGTAATGCTTGCTAGAATTTGGAACACAGAAAATGATTCTTCGCTAAGCAACACAAAGTCTTCCTTCCGTAGAACAGAACTCAGAAAATAGCATCGAACACCGAATAATCCTGCAGTAAATTTATAAAAGCGTTATAGCTCAAGAAAGACTGAATTAAAGCAAAATCTTTGAGCATGTATACAACACGATTTATGAAAAAGCTGCACATTTAAAGAAAACCTTGATCTCATGTAACGCCATAAGTAATACTGCAAGAATTTTATTAATTTATATCATTTCACGATACATGTAAAACAACGCTGATTAACTGCGTCATAGTTATTTGCATAGCTATTTTAAAATACTAGACTATTGCAAAAGCACTAGCGTAATTCTATAAATATAAACCATTCTATAAATGTTTTAATTCTATAAATTCTATAAATTTTTCGTTCCATTCGGTAACTTTCCTAAAGTTTCAGAACGTTGTTGATATAAATCCGAGGCCATGAACTTTTCGTAAATTTTCACCCTTTACTCCAAATTGCTAGAAAAATTTTGCTTTTTTCGCGCTAATTATATTCTTAATAATACATAGTTTTTATACTTAAAATTTCCCTTATTCCAATAATTTAGTTAACTGAATTTCTTCTGAATTTTCTCAAAACCTTAGGTGAAATTTCTGGCGACATCGAATCCCCGATAGATATTAATATAAAAATTATCCGTCCCTTCATAGGAGACAAAGGTGGCCCACCTATTAGGTTCTTCTATAATGAAGAGACCACCATATCTGGCCTTAGAGGTGGCCGATACCGACATAGGCAAGCGCCCGCCATAGGGAAAAAAAGTCTTTATACATAACACATTTTGACGTTATAATAGACAACGTTATCAGTGTTTCAGGTGAAATGTGAATTAGAATTCCCTTTCCAAAAACTTCAGCTTCAATTTATAATTCTATGGTGTTTCTCTTCGCTTAACTTTCGTAGCTGCAACCGTAACTAAACTGAATAAAAATACCTCACTCAATTCAATAAAAACTACGATTACTATTCAACTCACAAAACAAGGTAACATTGAAAAATCTTAAACCTCCAACCAGTGGCTAAAATAAAGATAAAAACAACGACTTTTCTCTATCGGATGAAAAAAGGAGAGAGAGAATTCTGCTATTCCAAAATGGAATACAATTAATTTACAGAAAACTCCCCAGAGACTTACGTACATTTTCCACCTCTTTTATAACTTCCAGCTCACGTATTGCATTTTTTAAAAAATATACGTGCTTAGGAAGAGCAGGAGTGTCGGCAATGCATCAAATACTTTATATTTTCCTATCCTATTTATTTGTGTTTCGGAAACATTAATGTACGGTACGCTGCATCTGGCTGCATAATGGCGAACTCCAGCTATAGATGCTGTAGTTTGTCTGTAAAAGTGGTCCAAGGGTATACAAGTCCTCTATATAACATAAACAGGAGACTTCGGAAATTTATCTTTTCCTTAAAAGAAGTGCAAACTATTACAGAGAAATGGATTATATTTTTCTTAAAAATAAAAAGTTTTAATCATTTCTTAAAAATTTTTTTGACTACTTAAAGAGAGATTTACAGCTGAATTTTGAAAACGGAATATGAGCCAACCAGAAAACAATATTCAGCTGAGAAACAGTTTGAGTTAACGAAAGCAGTTTGAACATCATTTTAAAATAGGTCAACTAAGTTAACTCTTCGAATTTTAAGAAATTCAGTTTACCAATAGCGAACAGACTAAACGACTGTTTTTTTTCTAACCGGATTATAAAATGAGCTTAGAAATTATTAGTCCAAAGGGATTTAGTCCCGAAGGACTATTACTTTCGTTTTGCGATTTTGGGTCGATTCACTCTGAATGCCCGATTCACTTTTCAAATTGTTGCCACTAAATGTTATCGCTCTGCATTAAAGTTTAAAAAATGAAAAATCTGCATAAATGTATGCATGTTTCTCGCATTGTGATAAAACCTAGAGCCATCGAATTTTGAATGACGTAATCCTACTGCGAATATGGGCATCTGGAAGCCCTAATTTTGAATTTGAAATTTGCTTTATTATCGATTTTATGTTTTGTAACATTTCAACGAATTTCTGATTAACAAACTAAATGATTTCAAAGCGAGCAATGGCAACACTGTACGGAAAAAAAAAAAATTTTTATCTCCAGCGCACGAGACTTACGGAAATTCTAAAGATATGTTCATTTTAAAATGACTTTGCGATATTGATTTTGAACTGAATTTTATGGTTTGAGTACGTAGTACATGATATTTAATAAAAAAAAGGTAGCACACGAAACGTTAAAAAAACGCGCCTTTGGACGTAATTTAAAATCTGAAATCTTTCAGATTTTTTTTATTTATTTTCTAGTGACGTCTATACGGACGTACGTGTGTATGTATCTCGCATAAAAAAATATTATCCGTAGCTGTAGAAAGTTGGAATTTATATGGCATGCTATAAAATCTAGTTATGCACGTCCCTTTTTACTGCAGTCTCATCAGTACCAAATATATACCAGTATACCTCATCAGTGTATATCTATATATTTGACAAATCACAAAATCTAACTCTTCATGCAGTCTCCCAGTTCCCTTGCTAATATTTGGAAAACATTTATGCTTGTAATGAAAAAATAAAATTACAAGAAGTTGGACTCCCGCATAACAAAAGTGACCAGGATATTTAATTTCAAAATTTGCAATTTTTATGCCTTTTTCAACTTGCCTTGAGGAATAATTCGAGGAAATAAGTTTAAATGAAGCGCAGCAAAAATTGTGTATAATTTAAAAAGCCGTCTAAGGAAGTTACGTGGTGTCAACATCAGCCTTTTTTTAAGAGATCGTTGCAAGAAAGAGATGGGAATCCTTGGTCTAGCCTTGAATAACTGATAACATACAAGTACATTCTTCTAACGGCCTGCTGAAATATGGCTCTATTACAATGACGGCAAGTTATGAGGTAGCTCCTAAATGAAATATGCGTTTCTGGTTACTAACCATGACTTGCATCTTACAGAAATTAATAGACACAGCTCCTGTCAAATCAAATGTACAGTTTAAAATTTCTGTCTCAACAAATTAGCCTTCTTAGTTTTTTAGATGTCAAGTGTATAAGACAACGAGACATTTGTAGTTAACCACTATTTTGGATGCCGTAAACAAGCTAGTTGTATAATGTTTTCGTTGTTTTCTACACATTTAAATTGATATAAGACAGCTTCTCTTACAAGGGCCTCCATGAAAGTATAATATAGGTTTTACAACAATGCTTTGCACTCATATAATCAGTGAAATAACAGACCAGACTTCTTAGATTTCAACACCTAAAACTCTACTGCATATTATTGTTAACTAGCTAATACAAATCTATAATTTACGGCTATTTACCTAATATTTATTGCATGTTTTATGCAAGATACAATTAACTTGAAATCAGATTTCATCAGCAGAAAAGGGGCAGTGTTGCATTTACAACAACAGTTCATATCAACACAAATCAGTTCATTCAAGTATTTGTCTGAGTTGCCATGGTTATACGTGTGTTTTAATCAATGTCCCGTACTAATTTACAGCACCTGGCGTGAATTTTTCCCCATACCAAAACGAAAGAGACAGAACAGAGCAAAATTTCAAATTATTAGTTAGAACTTAAACATTATAATATCATCCAGTCATATTCCAATCATAACAATATTCAATCATAACAATATTCATAGCACCGAATTATCATTTGAATAAAATATGATACTTTCTTCCCATTAAAACTGGCAAAAGCATTTGCATCAATACATTAAATATGAGTTATATTATCGGCTTAATGTATATGCGTCATTCATACTTAATCTTTAAATCTGAAAAATATTTATAAATTACCGGTATATTTCATATTATTATGAAATCTTACATGATATCTTATCTTATATATAGGCTCAAAAAACCTTTCTCGAATCTTTACATAAGGTAAAAGGAAATAGAAGAATTCAAAAATTTCCAAATTCCAGCTATTAGAAATAAGATATTAATTAGATTTCAAAAACTTTAATTCTATTCGAAAAGCGTTTACTGATTTTTGTGTAGAGGCAAAGAACTCCTATCACGAAGAAATAAAAAATACACAATAATGGAAAATTTAGTCACCGCTGCAACCTAAGTAAGCTATTACTGTACGTACAAGTTTTTTACCACTCAGTAAAGGCTCAATAATATCAATGCCAAGAAAATTATCGGAATTATCTTGCTTACTAATTCCACAATACATTATGAAAATTATGAAAACTGCATATAAATAATCAGAGCTGGGAGATCCATAATTTAGGATATGAAAACATTGTTAGCCCAGAAGGGTTACTAATTTCGTTTTGGCATTTTGCGTTGGTTTTCTAGAAGAGGCATTTCACTTTTAAATTTGTTGCCACCAAATTTTAGAGCCCTACATTATATTTAAAGAAATTAAATAATGAAGAATCTCCATGAATGTATGTATGTTTCTCGCACTGTGAAAAACCAACGGTACCTAGAGACATCAAAATTTTTATAACGTAGTCTTCAACTCGAGTATGGGCATCTAGAAGCCTAGATTTGGAATTTGGAATTTGCTTTATAATCTGTTTCATATTTTATGAAACTTTAACGAATTTTTGATTAACAAATTCAACGATTTCACGTAATCCTCCACTCGAAAGTTGGCATCTGGAAGCCCAAATTTGGAATTAGTTTTATAATCTACTTTATATTTTGTAAAACTTTAACGAATTCGATACTTTAACGAATTTAACTTTAACGATTAGCAAACTCAAATATTTCAAAACGAGCAGTGGCAACACTGTACGAAAACAAATATCTCCAGCGTGCGAGAATCTGCATCGGAAACTCTAAAGATATGTTCTTTTTAAATTATTTTGTAATGTTGTTGTTGAATTGAATTTTATATCTTAAATGTGAAGAACATGATATTTAATAAGTAAAGATAACTACCAAAACATTAAAAAACGGCCCTTTGGGTGTAATATAAAATCTGAAAACTTTCAGATATTTTTTAACTGTTTCTTATTGCTATGAATTGCATTCGCGTCGACTCTGATACTTGTAGTCCCATTATTCTGATACCTATGAAACATTTCTTAAACATACCAATACGTATGATCACATTTGTAAATAAATATTTAAATTAAAGTTAGAAACCTCAGAGAGTTGTGTCAGAGTTCAATAATTTACAGTTAACTTTCTTGCTCTTTTGTACTCTGACATTTAAATATTCTGACGCAGACGATTGCACGTGTTATTTATCATGACTACGAAAATATTCTGCAATATTTCGAATCTTAGACACTATTATGGAATGAATATTATGTTAAAATCCTTCAAAAGATAACAGCTTCATTAATTTCTCAATAATCGAATACTGAAGTTAACAAATTTATATAAAGTTTGATATGCAATAAATGCCTGAGGTTAAAAGATATCTGAAAGGCTAAAATTAGTAAAGACACTAAAAGAAATGCACATTCTTTCTTTAAACTTGATAAAATAGTTGCTAATAAGTTATATATAACACAACCCCAAGTAATTTGAAAGCAAAACGCAAAGAAATGCCCGTTTTCTACTTATGACTACCTATCTCTAATCATACTGTATTTCTAATTTAACGTTACTTTTCATTCGAAAATTAAAGGGAAAATAAAAAGTAAATCTAATACCTTAAAAGTATATAAAAACTATTAACTGGAAGGTAGATAAAGAAAATAATTATTCATTTTAAAAAAGTTCTTCAGTTTTGAATTAATAATTTAATTTCAAGGGAATTTTAGATTGTTCCACATTAATTTCATTTCTGCATTCTTTTCTAAACTCACAGCTGCGACGTTTGAATATGCAAATACTTTTTCAGGGGGCAGTTTCTTTGATTTTAGTCATTAAAAATTTATATATTCTTTCATTCTAACAGTTTCTTCATTCAGTAATTTTTAATGAATAAACGCATTCAGTAATTTTTAATGAATAAAAGCCAATTATCATTTTACGAAATTTTTCTTATTATCATTAGTGTAATACTTAAAGAAAGGAATAATTATTATTATTTAGTCTTGCTCGTCGTCAGGCTTCCGAAAAGTCTGTACACGAATTAATTCTTTTTTAATTTATCTGAAATGTTATTTTAATTTGTACTAAAAATACCATTTCAGTTCAACGTTTTAGCCCGAAAGAGACTATTAGTCTCGAAATATATAGGATCTTGTGTCGGTTCACTATAAATAGCACATCACTTTTTAAACTCTTGCCACAAGATATTATCACCCTATATTATTTTTGAAGAAATTAAATAGTGGTGAATGTGCATGTACGTATGTATGTTACTCGCAATGGGAAATACGACGGTACCTAGGTTCATCAAATTTTGAATAACGTAGTCCTCCACCCATAATAATGCATACGAACAATAATGTTTGAACAATTTGTGCGCCTGCCAGCCCGAATTTTCAATTTCGAAATGTTCTATTATTTTTTTTATTTTCTTAAATAAATGAATTTTTGATTAACAAACTCAACGATTTTAAAACGAGTAATAGCAACACTGTTCGAAATAAACATTTTTATCTCCAGAGAGCGAGACCTTTGCCGTTCAGGAAAATGTAAGACATTTATCTTCCAATTTTAATAACAAACATGGTTCTACGATTGCAATGTATTGCAGCGGCCGAAAATAAAATACTTTTATCTTCCCGCGCCGGCATGTCGATATTCAGTAAAGCCTAAAATCTAAATTTAATTAAAAAATTTAATCTCGAAGTTTGTTGAGTGGTAAACTAAGCGATTTCAAAGCGATAAATTTCGCTTTGAAAGAAGAAGAATATTTTTAATATATTAAGAATATTTTTTCTACTTTTTAGTGTGACTGATTTAAATAAACATGTATTAAAATCATGAAATGTCCCATTAGAAATATTCAACATTTTTATGAAATTACACTAGTTGGGTTCATTAAAATCATTATGTACTTTTTCTTTTCTTATGATAATTATTTTAGGCGCATGGTGACGCGAGTGGCTATTTCTTAAATAATTAATGTAGCGAATATAAAATAGGTATGGCAACCTCTAATAATCTAACGAGAATTCTAAAGATATGCTATGTTTAAATATATTGTTATTTTGATGTTGAATTAAATTTAAATTCAAAGAACCTGATATTTAATAAATAAAGTTAATACATCTAAAATTAATAATAAAAGGACAGATAACATTTTTATTAGCCATCTTACTAAGAAAACTGAATATTGATGTGATGAACTGAACAAAGATGGAAAAGAAATACAAAAATTTGTACCAACACTTAACACCGTACCTCAAATTATAAATATATGCTGCTATGCAGCTTTTAAAAATTCTTTGATTTTTTTTGTTGAACTGCATGTATGTGGCGTGAGTGCAAGGAAAACGATACTTAATAATAAAGCTAAAAAGTAAAAAAAAAAAATTGATAGTTAGCAGAAGTGATTGCAAGAGCAGACAAGACTGCGAGGTCAGCGAGTCTATAAAAAAACCTTAACAAACTCTTTAGGCGAGCCTTAAAATCTGAAAAACCTTTCAGATTCTGTCCCACCCATTTCATTCCTCCTACTTCCTTCATCTTCACCTTTTGTCTAAAAAATGTAAATTCATTTAGAAGAAGAAATGCCCTTTAAATAGAACAATGTGCAGTACTTTCAGTGGGTGATTATTCATTTGTATGGCTGCGATCTGCCTATTAAGAGTTTGCGCATCTTGCAGCTTTCTTCTCTGCCAGATTATTATTCAGGAATGAAGAGTCTTGTTAAGTTACCAAATTACAATTACCTAAGACTTCCCGATGCGAAGATTTTAAAGTTGAGTTTTGAGTAGGATCTTCCTAAATATGATTTTTTATCGTTTTATTGGATGATATATGCTTAACCACACGTAACTGATAAAATATATAGCATAACTCTAATTATGAGGCCTGAAGGTACCTTGAACTCCAACTATCTAAATCGTTTGTTTTCTTTTTAGGGCAATTAAAATAAAGTTTACTATTGATTCATTCGCAGATTTCTAATTTTTTCATTAATTTAATTTTCGCAAAATGATAATAAACTTCAGCTTAAATTTTAAAAAAATCTATTAAATTAATTTATAGAGAAGGTCTACGCTACGAGAACTGGCCTAGAATGCTCGGCAACTAGAAAACTGAAAGAAATACATGTTATCTATAGGAATAAATATCAAATTAATGACAAATTGCACATAAGTCTTTTGCTTTTTTTAATTCCATGAATAATTGCTCAGATATAGGCAGTACTCCCTTTTTGAATATCGACCAAAAAACACTGTAATGTTATTTTTATCCCTCTCCATCAAGAAATCTTCTTTAATGATATATAACTCAACGCTTTTAAAAAAATTAGAAGTAAATAAATATGCAGTAGCAGATGTATCAGTACGGCTGTAGATTCAGTAGATGTATACGGCTCTTAATCAGATCAAAAAACAGCATCAAGTAATATTTATTTTCAAACTAAAAAAGCGGTTTTCAAAATGGCTTAAAAACTATCATTGCAAACAGTAAACAGAAACATTTTATAAAAATGAAATACGCACAATAAATAGATTAGATTAAAATTATATAACCAACAATAAATATTTTAAGTAATTATTTATATGTACGTTATACGATGTAAATAAATAGTAAGCTAAGGGTGTAAAGAAGTACTATAAGTCTAACTATAAATCAGTATAAAATATTCTATACATATTCGCAATAAATTGCATATAAACACGCAAAATCTGATGTAAAATTTAGCAACTAAAAACAATCCGTTACATTCTACATTCTTTGTGCTTTAAAAGCTTTCAATGTTCTAAACCGGAAAAACTATCTTATTCTATTCCTTTTTAAAAAACTCACAGACCCCCTTTACCCTATATTTGGCAACCCTCTATCCCATCAATCCTTTCTAAGCAATTTCCTTTATATTTGGTGAAACTATAATATCATTCACTTTCAAATAGTTTGGCCTACATTTGGAAACTGTATATCACTTCAGCTTTCTTCTTAAGCATTATCTTCTGCATTTATCGACACTGATTTACATTTAAATATTTATAACCATCTTGCAGGACACTCCTAATTTTTAATTATTCTATTAATCCTATTAGCTCGCAGTGTAATATTTATTATTCCTTAATTTTTATCCCATGTACCATAGAGTCTATTGGATCGTCTTATAATACGTTTAGCATTCGTATATTGTTAATGATTCTTACAAAATATATAAACACGTTGCCTTTGCATACAAATCACACGGTTGGTTTCGTATTTGATAATATTTTATAATATTATTTCATTTCTAACTGCATAAATCGCTCGCCACAGAAGTACTGAACTAATCTTTCCCGCCAGAAATGAGTATTTAATGCCTAAAATTATGAAATATGATTCTGTTAATATTTACAGATAATAGTATACCAACATTCCTCTTTTTTTACGTTTAGAAGAACAGAGCATTAGAAAATTTTAATTTGGCTTAACTCGTACATGGCACTTTGGCTTAACTGTATATGATATGGTATATTTTCAAATTAAAGTGATATATTTTGGCATTCAGGTTGAATGTGATTTGGAGTTAAATAAGGGATTTGATAATACAAAATTTTCTACAAAGTGCTGGAATGCTTGGTCTCACATTTTAGAACACGGCGTGTTATAGACAACTGCAGTACCAAAACTAAACATATAAGATGATATAATCCGGCAGTTTCCTCTGGAAAAAGGAAATCTGATTGTGACGTTAATGTCTTAGAAACACAGAGCTAACCTAACCAGCAACGAGATAATATTGCTGAAGATAGCTGAACAAGTCAGCCGTTCAGGAGACATCACGTTTACTTGCTTAATTTTTAAACAATTCTACGAATCTGTGGGCATTTACTTGGTCTGAAACTGGTAAGTAGTGTAATAACTCCAGCAGAAGTGAAGCAAGTTAACGCTACGTCTGAAGTAATTGCAAGTCATAAGAATATTTTAAATAACCTTTTTATTTAAACAGAATATAGAATATAAACGCCCTTTTTTGCGCTAACAATGTAAGTTACAGTTCGTGGTTATGCAACTAAAGAGAACAGTTAATTTAAGTTAAACATAGAACAGTAGTCAAAGACTACACAATTTAATATTCCTCGAAGCTGACTCAGTAATTCTACCGGAGAGTCAAAATCAAGGTATGGGCAGCCGTATAACACAAAAACAAATTTTTACAGCTATCGAGGTTGGCAGGAAACTAACAAGTGTCATGCACATGAAGCCAGAAACACGCTCTGTCTTAAAATCTAGAAACCTCAGTTTAAATGCTGAATATTTCATTTGCATTCTGGAGAGAAATACGAAAAAGAGAAGTTGAAGCACAGATCCAAATCATAATAATTGGGTGATTCAAATAATAACCGTATAAATTTTTAAAACACATTATTTATTTATTTTTTGAAATCAGATTAAAAACAGATATTAATCTGCTAAAAATACTGTATCTGCTCTTCAAAAAAGAAGTAAAATTTTTCAGTTTTTTTCGACAAAAAAATTTCCAAATCTGTTATCAATAAAAAATAAATTTATCGGTCGTTAAGTCAAAAGAAACATGATACCTGAAAAACAATGCAAATTTACAATTCTTTATTTTCATGCAAACTTTCCTTTAAAGACTTACGTAACTACTTTGCCTTACATGAAATTGGCAATTTAATAAGCAGCAATTATTAAAATAGACTTGGTTTAGTAAATTATGACAAAGCACGCATAGGCTGTCCGTATTAAGAGATGCAAACCTATTTATCTCATTTTTCGCTGTTATATTCTCATTTTAGTAAAAGAATGGAGTGACCAATAATCTGTACTCATTAAAAGTTATAGCACTTATCTGCAAACTTATAAGAAAGAGGAGTTTAATTATGATTTGGCACAAAATCCTTGCAGGATATTTCTTTCCCTGTCCTTAGCGCACCTTCGCATTAGTAGCAGTGATTATAATTATGAAAATTTTACTGTCTTGAATTTTATTTTCTATCTTTTAGAGAGATTCAAAAATCATCGGGCACTTTTAAATTCAGCACTTTTTTCCCTCAATAACTAGACAGTTACTCAAGAAGCACTTTTGAATTCGCATAAATAATATGGAGCGTCTTCAGTCGCCACCAAAATGTTTTCATTTCTCACTCACAAAAGGAACACTACGCTATTATTACCTTCAAAAATTTAAGTAACATCACTATCAATGGAGGAGACATAAAATAATGAGACACTCAAATTCCATCTCAGGGGCTATTTTTAATGCTCAAGGCAAAAACTCACTGTCCAACAATTAACACAAAATAACCAAAAAATAACAAAAATGAGAAAAGGGATATTAGGTTCTAAGATTGCAATCACGAATTGTTCTCGTTGAAACTGGCCGCGACCTTTGACTTCTCAAAGGCAGCTGTAAAGGATGATGCATCAAAATAATGATTTTGTGATGGCGTGATTTTTGTGATGGCATTGCTAAACCGAAATATACTCTAATATTTTTTCACATGAATCCCAGAGAATATACATCTGACCCTTTAGACATGGAATAAAACATTGAAACAAACCCTAAAAATTGCATTTAGATGAAAATATAAAAATTACAGGTAAGTCTTGGCGATATGTTAACTTTATTATTCAATATTAGTGAATGGTAAAATCACCTAAATTTCGAATGCATCGAAGCACACATATAATGCATATTCAATCTTCAGCCATACGCTGGAATTATATCATTCAAAAAATAAATACTATCTTCAGCGCACCTCAAAATTTTGCGTCATGCCACTTCTGCCCAAATTCTCCAAGTAGGACATCGATATTCATGTCCAGTTCGTGGCGACAAACCATTAATCAAAACGACTTCCTACAGAGTCTAACAAAGAAAAATTCTTCCCTCCGTGTGGGCCCGAAAAAACGTTAAAGGAAGGAATATCTCATGATTCTGATTGTCAATTGGATTCCTATCCCTTAAGGCAGTTGGATACTCGGGTTAGAATTCGAGAAGAAAAATTCACGCTTTTGTATATCTTGCGAATATAAAGAAACGAGGAGAGATGTTATGAATAGCAACACTTCAGGGAGAATATTCAAAAGAATTTACTTGATATTGTGAGGTTTACTATTTAAGAAAACTATTGTTTGAAGAGCGCAGAATTTCTTGAAGGTTTTAATTCCACTGCATGATAATAAATAAATGGTACGCTTCAATACGTGTATTTTTTAAGCATTTTTCAATACATGTTTTCGCTCTAAAGGCAATGAAAAAGTAAATTAAAACACAATTCTGAAACAAAAATAACATATGTTTCAGTACTTAAGATCATTTTATTTGCGCAAAATGTTAAGGATGCATGTGATATCAAAATATCCAAAAGTGTTATTTTGTGTTCAGATTCTGTAACTCTAGGAATTTAAGGTATGGGGCTTTGTTAATTACCGGAGTAAACATGTAGTGTCACTCTTAATGTAATCATCCTGAAATCACATTCGCATTCGTGTTTGATCATGTTTGATCTACAACCAAAATTTCGAAACCGCTAGAAGCAGATAGTAGTTAATAACTGGGAAAGTAATAGGTATCTTCGAGTCAGCTCTGGCATAAAAAGGACCATCAAACTGTAGAGCAGCATTTTAATATTAAACTCGTTATGAAGAATTGAATATGGAAGTATGCTACTGAAACATTAAGATCCTTATAGTACTCGGGGAAAATACCATAAACACGTTGTTTGTTTTTAAGCGGAAAAAGGAATTTAAAGCTGGGGAAGAAAATGTAACATTAGGCCTCTGATGCAGAGATCTGAAATTTTCGGATTTCAATTTCTGATCTACTTCTGAATGTTAGCTTGTAATAATATTAATAGTATATACTAACACAGTACAAAGGTACAGCCCTAAATAACCTTCTCAATCTAAATAATTTGGTAGTATTTGGACCAATTCTCATCACTCCATAATCGAAAGTTAGAACAACGTACTAATACTAAACTCTGTGTGAATAATCTGAAAAGTTGCTATTCAGACGTAAAACCCATGCAGTATTTGGTGAAGATGCGAAAGGAATATGTGTTTTTGAATGAAAAAGATGTTAAAATTAGTAATAAGATATGGTAGATGAAGACAGAAGTAGAGATCTGAAAATAGCTGCTTATGGTTGTTGAATATTAAGAAAGTGTGAGAAGCAGTATGTTCCACATATGAGAGTAAAATTCAGAAATGAAGAATGCCAGATTACTAGCATAGTTAGGCCAATTTTAACTGGAGATTTGAGCTTGAGAAATATTTCTGTGAATGTTTATGCCTGACATACACAGTCCACTGCTTGTGACAAACCTTCTAGCCAAAAAAGCGATTATCTTGCCTATTCACCTGACTTAGCTTCAAAACGACTTATGGCTACTTTCCAAAATTAAAAGTACTGCTGAACGAACAAATATTTTCTAACATAACCGATATCCAGTAAAATGCGAGAGATATATTCAGTAGTCTTTAGGAAAGTCACTTGCAGGCCTGCTTCTAAAAATATGAATGCTTATGAATCAGTGCATAGACGCAAAAGTGGAATACTTTCAAGATAATAGTGCCCATTGATGTACACTTCAGAAGTGTATTTTTAAAGGTGCACTTCAGGAACTGAATTCTCATACTTTTAACGTGCATTCATATTTTCACTCATAATCGTAGCCCCAGTATAAAATAACTTTCTGTAGAGCTGAAATTTTAACAACATATGTTTCCCAAGGACTGGAAAAAGATTTGCATAGCAGATGGCCTTACCTACATGAGTTAATAGGATATTCTCCATGAAAGGGTAATTAGTCTAAACACTATACTTTCAGATAAAACTAGATAATTAATTGTGTTTTCTCATAAGTTAAAAGTTTATGAATTACCAATACATTTTGAAATGTTTTCGAAGTGTTAGACTGCGCATATAAGACCAGTGCGGCCTTCAAGAAGAAAATTTAAGGCGGAAAATCATCTTATGACCAGTTTAGTATGGTTAATGTGTTTCCCATTTCAATTATTCTTGCAAATTTCCTCCAAAAACAATTAATACCTAATTTTTAATGTTCTTATACACATTTATATTCAAACGCACAACAGAATTTATCAATAATAATTTCCATGATCAATCTATATTACCTGGTAAACAAACTGAGCACGAATTTAGAAATGGACTGAAATTTAATATATATATAGAGAGAGAGAGATTTGAAAGGTTTCAGATTTAATCGGTCGCCTAAAAGGGGTCCCCCCTCTTTTTTTTCGGGGGGGGGGTCTGCTGTTACATTCACTTTTACTAATAATTTTTGTTGTCTTTTTAGCTTACAAAAATTTTAAAACCAGCATAGTAGTATATGCTTAGAATTCTGAATGCAGCATTACATGCTGGCATACATTTTTCTGCTTTTTCGAGTCTTTGCTCACAAACTTTGCTTATCGGTTAGGAATTTTGATGGAATTATTTCCTGAACTGGCAGAAGTTAATTAATAAACAAGACAGAAAATTAAAGAAGTGTGACTTGAAAGACGATGCAGCTGTTTTAGATTGAAAGACACAACAAAATGTTTGCTTATTTCCCGGAACACAATTTCACGCTTGAAATCCCTTTTAACAACGGCTGATTAATATGTCTAAAGCACTTGATGACTTACAGATAAAATTAATGGAATTCTCCAAAAATAATATTACGAAAAACCTTATTTGTTTCAGAGAAAGATATCCTCAATGCAGAGAAGCAGCTATACAGCTGCAGTGCAAAGCATTAAATTTCTCTGTTCTGACTGTTTATACTAAAGTGCAGTCTGTTTCAAATAAAACTTTAGAATTTGCATTATCAGGTTCATTCGAAAACTGGCCAGAAGTTATATTGGTTGAGTAAGATTCGTTTCAGGCAAAGTATTTTTTCCGGATGACCCTAGATCAAGCTCATTTTCATTGTTAAAAAAATTCAGTTATATTATTTTTAACGTATTTTGTCCGATATAAACATGAAAAATTGCATTTCATAACTCTTATGTCTATTTAAATAGTAAAAGAAATAATACACTTTTTTAAAATTATACGACTTACAACTATATCATCATTACTATTACTCTAATGCCTAACATTTGAAATTGGAAAAAAAATTAAATAAAATCTGAATCCTTTCAGATTTTAAATTACGTCCAAAGGGGAGTTTTTTTAACGTTTTGCGTGTTACCTTTATTTATGAAATACTATGTTCTACGTACTTAAATCATAAAATTTAGTTCAACAGCAATATCGCAAAGTAATTTTAAAATGAGCATGTCTTTAGAATTTCCGATATAGAGTCTCGTGTGTTGGAGATAAAAATGTTTTTTTTCGTAGAGTGTTGCCATGGCTCGCTTTGAAATTGTTTAGTTTGTTAATCAAAAATTCGTTGAAGTGTTACAAAATATGAAATTGATAATAAAACAAATTTCAAATTCCAAATTAGATTTCCACATGCCCATATTCTATGGAAGATTACATTATTAAAATTTTTATGGCTGTAGGTACCGTCGTTTTATTACAATGCGAGAAACATACATACATTTATGCAGATTCTTCATTATTTAATGTCTTTAAATATAATGCAGGGCTCTAATAATCAGTGGCAACAATTCGAAAAGTGATTCGCCGTTTATAGTTTTCAACGCAAAATGCCAAAACGAAATTAATAGTCCTTCAGGGCAAATTGCCCCTTTGGACTAAAAATGCAGAGTGAAAATTAAAAGTATTTCGTTTAAATGTGTGTTTTCCAAAAAAAATGAAATTGTTATATGACATTTGTGGGTATAAAAATATTAGGTAAAAACTTTTCCAGCACTCAAAAAGGGTTTTTTAAATTTTAGTTTGCGGGTGGCGGTCTAAAATAAGTAATTGTATGTCTTATACTAATTGTAATAAATAGTCTTGCCAAGTTTTAAATTTTTACCGTAGGCTACCACATGAGTAGATCTAGTGTTAATTAATTTAAATATTCATAACCATTTTCAAAACAGTGCACATAGTTTCAGCCAAGAGAGCTGGATTTCCTAGTTGTTGATCCCCTTTTAATTATTCAACACTGCCATTCTGGAAACAAAATGCAGGTCACGTTTACCACAAATCCTCTTACCAGAAGGTCCACGGGAGATTTATATCACCAACGGCAATATATCTCGTGGAGAAATAGCCTCTTACGTCTTCTATTCTTCCTCATTTGGTGACACACAATTTATGGTTATAACTTGCTCTCAAACCTGCTTTCATTATAAGAGAATGTTTGGGGATACATTTACATGTACGATGATCATAGCAAGGGGATTATTTTACAAGAGGTAAACTTAGTTGATTCTGGTAATGAAAATGATTGATAAGGAACAGCTTAGCTTTATCGCTCTTGAATGGATAAGAGCTGAATAGAAATGCAAATATTCAGGCTAAATGAGATCACAAACCATCCAGATATATAAGATTTATCCTTCCCCTATAAGCTAAATACTTACTTATTATAATGCAGGTGAGGGGATTTTATTTTTCGTTACGTATTTAATTTCAACTAGAATTATTTAAAGTTTTAAAAAATATTCCATAAAACAACATAAAAAACATCCTTTTTGAAGCAAAATAAAAGAAAAAAATATTTTTTATTTGCATAAATGTATAATCTTTTTCCATATGAACAAAAATAATGTCGTGAAATAAATTTTCATTTATATAAGCCTTAAAGTTATTTTTCGGTTATATTCGGCTTGGTGTCTGTGTTTGTTTCGGTCAAATCTTGAAAACGTTTCAAACGCGTCTTATTACCGAACTTATTTTTATAGGGAAAGGGAAGGTTGAACGCTTATTAATTTGTGATGAACAATGAAATATTGCACATAATTTTTTTTATTCGATATAGCTCCTGCATCCTCCGATTTAATGTTGAATTTCTCTTTCTTTCCTTGTTTAAGTTCAGACTATATCGTAAAATTTTGCTCTTTGTATTGTCAGGTAGATAAAAAAATTATTAAAGTTTTCAACAATCAATCGATTTTTTAGCAATCATGTGACTGCTAAAAATGGCAGATTTTTTTTAATCAGGGAGTTACTGAGTCATTAGGTTTTTTGGGGGGGACCAGGAGGCGTGAAAAATGAGCAGCGACCTCACAGGGACCCGAACCCTGAACCTCTGGAATACGCGCCAAGTGTGCTACCCTTTCCACAACGAAGGCGTAATGGAAGGTGGGAGAAAATACCTTATACACTCCTTCTTTTAAAGGACGCCAGGGGATGAGGCGACCCTATCGCCAAATCCTGCTGGTGACGAATTATCGAAATTCCAGCGCTGTTCTTTGCAAATGTCTTACGCCGACAATTTTCGTCATACGTATATCGCTTCAACGCCATTCATGGGTTTTCAATGAGCTGATCAGTTTTCTCAGGCAAAAAGTAGGTGTTGCCATTCGAAACGTTTCCATTGTATAAGGTATATCTCCCACATCTTAGCGTGCCTTCGTGGTGTAATGGTCAGCATAGTGAGCCGGTAATTCAGAGGTCCGTGGTTCGATCCCCGGCGAAGGCAATGCTCATTTTTCATCATTCCTGCATGCATCCTTCAAATTAACCTAATGTCTTTACAGTGGTGCCCGAACTAAAAGGGTTGTGGATGATGACTCTCCACACCCAGGATTTGGCGACTAGGTCCCCTAAAACCCTAGTCGCCCTTTAAAAAGGGGAGTATATAAGGTATATCTCCCACATCTTAGCGTGCCTTCGTGGTGTAATGGTCAGCATACTGAGCCGGTATTTCAGAGGTCCGTGGTTCGATCCCCGGCGAAGGCATTGCATATTTTTCATGTCTTCTGCTTCCAAAAATACCTAATGTCTCTACAATTGTAACAGTAACCGTGAGAGCTCTGTTGTTTTAAATCATCACAATCTCGAGCGCATATTTTCAAATAACAATGTCTGAAATTTCATTGTGATTGGTTGAGCGGATAGACCATTCATATATCGGGGAAGTTTATTTATGACCATCCTGTACGTACGAATTGTGATATCAGGTGAAAAATGAGCCTAAGAAAGATCGATCGAGACTTTTTAGAAATCAAAAGTTCAAGTTTTTAGGGGTCGCTGTATCAAAGGTCAAGTGGATTACTCGAATCGACTGCATGGCAAAAGAATGCTTCAGAGATGAGCTGCCAAAATACGCCGATACGTTAATAGCTGATCAATCGAAGGAAAAAGTAAATAAGCATAAAATGATGTTTTTAACGTATTTCCTGATAGAAATGACAATAACAATGTTTTTATTTTAAGTAAGACAGTGCACAGTTTTTCCACCCAATTGCTTTAGCCCATATGATGTTATAGTCTGAAGAATAAAGATCTTTCAGTATTGAAGGTTCAACTGGGCTTCATACTGGTAGCATTTTATTAAGAACATTATATTAATCTTATTATCATATCACTTTCTCCTTCTGTTGGTTGAAAAATTATCCATTATTATTTCTTAAGCATTTTGTAACATTCCTTGTTCCTATAGCTTACAAAATATAGGGCAAATATAATGAACTCTAAAATTTTACTTAAAAGGATGCAAATCTTAATGAGAAAAAGAGAAATTTATAATTCTTCGAAACCCAAACGATGATAGTTCTTTAAACCTTTTGTCTCCCCTACGCAGTTCCATTAAAAAACTCCCAAAGGTTACTTCAGTTAATGAATCAGATTCTCCTTAAGCCCTAACTTTAAAAAATTCTTCTTCCTTCAGAAAGGCGAATTTGACATTAGAGGAGAAGAAATTCATCTTCTTTTCTAACATAAGACCGCCTGAATTTCCAACCTAATTCGCCACTGCGTCTGTCAAACTCTTTCCTTTATAGATTCGCTGAAGCGTCTCTTAAAATCTACCAACTTTAATTCTGCTATTAAATCCCCACCCATTTTTCCAAAAGTGTTTAAAATCTGTATCTTATAGCTGTAAAACTTTCTTTTCTATTTTTTCTCATAGATGGCAATTTTCTGTTTTTCCTAGTTCAATCTGTTTATTACACAGCTGGCCATTAAAATTGCAACACCATGAAGCAAAACAAATACACAAAAGATATTTATTGCACGTAAATAGTATGGTATGGAGATAAAAATTATTAAATTTCTAAGCATTTTAGAGGTATGCAAAGGTGCGAAATTAGTAGAAACAGCTGACATCTCTGGTAGCTAAAACGGCCATTACCCCATCAGGCATAGAATTAATCTGGGCTTGCATGACAGAAATGGGCAACTCATTAAATGATGATGCAAGTCTATGCCACTCTTCCTCAAGCGGAGGAAGGGTGGCAGGCCGGTCTCTCAGCAACCCATGGCCAGATGTTTTCAATGGGTGACAGATCTGAAGACCGTGCAGGCCAGGACAGCAATTGAATACCGTGTGATCGAAGTAGGTCAGAACACGACGTGCAGCATGTGGTCTTGCATTACCTTGTTGGAACATGGCATTTGGGGGACTCGAAGATAGGGCACAAACACTGGACGTAAGATGTCAGAAATGTACCCATTTGCGTTCAAATTACCGTCGATCTGAACTAATGTGGGTGTCGTGTACCCAATGGCTGCCCAAACTGTCACACCAGGTGCAGGGCCCCTATGTTGATACTGAATGCAAGCATGCGACGTGCAATCTCCTCGGACACTCCAGACACGTGTACGGCCATCAGAATACTGCACATAGAACCGGAACTCGTATGAAGAGGCTACATTGTGCCATTCCTGCATCCAGCTTTGTCGTTTGGCGCACCATAGTCGCCGTCTCTCTATGCTGCATTGTCAAGGGAAGTCGAAGTAATGGTCACCGTGCTGATAGTCCACGCTGCTGCAAACGTCGATGCACCTTAGGAGCTGATACAGGGCGTGCTGCAAACATGCTCATTTCCTGACTAATGGCCCATGATGTGGTCGTACGGCTTGCAGGCTTGACGTTACAATATGTCTTCCTTTCGGCCGTTAGTCATGGGAGGTCGTTGAGGTCCTGCATGCCATTCAGTATGACCCTCAGCAACCCACTGATTTTATATTCTCATGATAGTGGTTGGATATCGACCGGTGAGACGGGTAATATCACGGAATGATAATCCAAATTCTCGATAGGCAATGATCCTGCCTCTATCGAATTCTGACACTTGCTGGTAAGAATTTCTTCTTATTATTCGACGCATAACACGATATTCTGAGCAAACGGTGACCTTACAAAGCGCTTTCCGAATGAGAAATCCGCTGCACAACTTTTCTTTTACGCAGTGCTTCAGATGTCGGTTCTCCCTCCTGCGTCGTCTAAATGCGCTAAAATGCTAAATATTTGCATATCCCAACTTCTTTCTTTCATGTGATTTTGACGGTCGTCAAATTATTCCTTTCTGGTGTTGCAATTTTAAAGGCCAGCAGTGCACTTAGTTACTTTATTCTATTTCAGTGGTTCTCAACCTTTATTGCCCCACGTACCCTGTTCACTATTGCTAGACAATAATCCCCCTAACCCTCCTTTCCAAAATTCTAAAAATATGCATACATTTATTTGAATTTATAACTTTAATGTGTTTCATAAATTAAATACGAAAAAGGATAGAAAATGCTGATAACTACCAAAATCTGAATAAAAGCAGTTATTCGTATACTAAAACTAAATTCTTAACAGGTAAGTAAAAGGCTGACTGCCGTCTACCCCTGAAATTATGAAATTCGCCACTGTGTGTGTAGGGGGGGGGAGTTCCCCTGTAATGCTGCCGAATTTTCGTGATGGAAATACTGAGACCAGCTGTTGTTTTCAATATTTATTTTGAAACTTAACACAAGTTATATTGTGTAAATAAAAAGCAAAATATCAACACTTTTGAAGGGGAAAGACTGCAGCTTTCACGTCGCGTGATGCGACTTACATCTTCGGCTTTGTCAGACAAAAGCGCTTTTTTTAGATTTATCAGCTGAGTTCACGGAAACCGCCCGAGGAGAGGGTGTACTTAACGTATCTTTTCCTTGATTCCTTTCCAGCCTTTGCAGCGAACACTGTCAACACTTTCTTAGACAGTGTTTAAGAAGGTGTTGACACTGTATGTTCCGAGGAAAGAAAATTCTCTAACATAAACCTGATGTTGTGTCATCCCCCTCTGGTTGAGTACCCCTGTTCTATCTATTTAAACGATGTATTTCCGACAAAATCACTCAGAATATTTTTGCTGTCTGAAGATGAGAGATATGCATCAAATTCACTCGTAATGCATAAAGTTTTTCTAAATTATCAAATTTAGCAAATTTTAAGGTTAAATTTTGCTTAATTTTAAAAACCTGTACTGCTGTGTTTCTCTCTCATCGTTAAAGTTTTTATTATTTATCATTTTTTAACATCTGAAATTAAATTTTTCTCTCTCCTAAAGTCTGTAAAATGAGAAATAAAAAAAATAATAAATAAATTTTTTATGCCTTTTGCAAAAATGGTTATATTTCATCACCTTTCGACAAGCCATTAATGGAAATTTACTTCCCAAAAACTTTTCTTCACTTTCCTTTTTTCGAAGCTATAGATTCCCCTCTTTTACTTAAGCCTAACCCTATTTTCTCTTTGAAAAAGTAAGCGTATATACTATGTACTGGCTGCAACAAAAGCTGATTTTCTCTCGCGATCTTTCTTCCCGTGCAATAAGAGAAATTGGGATCTGGGAAAACAAAACGTGTTTCTCTGTTTCTGAGAATCAAGGTAACGGCCGAGCTTTAAATCAAGACGGCAGCTCCGTTTTCAAAGGATTTGGGAAAGGGGCGGGCGTTGTGTCCCCTCTCACTTCTCTCGCTGTTCGATGACAGGGAATGGAATAAAAATTTTGTGTGCTATATCGTGGCTAAAGACGTTATGTGCCCCCTTTCGCGCAGTAGAAAATAATGTCTTTAAAGCTATAACGTGTTAATGTTTAAAAGAAGTGAGAAAAGGCAGGTAATGCTACTTTTTTAATATCCTAATATCTATTATTTCTTCAGATACTTGCACATTTACTTTGTTAACTACTTGCTACTACTTTGTTTGTTTATTCATCTGATCTCCGATTATCGAGACTATCCAGATCACAGATCATCCGAATAATAGGTTGCTATTTTCTTTAGCCTAAACATGTATTTGCTTCAATGTTTCCTAAACAAATTACCGTTTGTTACCCATATGCAAATAATAACTGCGAAAGAAGAAATAGCACAGACAATAGAAAATAGAAGGAAAATATTGTAATAGCACAATTATAATACATGAATCTATATAACTATTAACAATTAATTAATATTTCTAAATTAGTTAAAAATAGTTATAAATAAATACATGTAACTATAAAGTAACTGAAAAAACTAAGTTTGAAAACTTTTCGCCAATTAAATTAAATCGTCCCAACTAAAAAATTCCTCTAGCTCTAGCGCAAAGAAAATTTTATTATGCGGTTAAACAAATTAATGGTTACTTTCATAAAACAAAATAAAAAACACACTTTTCTTGTTTGTTTGTTTTTAGCCCGAATGGGCGTTAGCCCAGAAGGGGTATTAGTCTGAAAATGGTATTTTGCTTCGAATCACTTCTCAAATTGTTGCCACCAAATATTATCGCCCCGTATTAAAGAAACTCAATATGAAGAATCTACATGAATGTATGTATGTTTCTCACATTGTAAAAAAACAATGGTACCTAGGGCCATCAAATTTTGAATAACGTAGTCCTCCACCTATGGGCATTTTGAATTTGTTTTATTCTTTGTTTCATATTTTGTAAAATTTTAACGAATTTTTAATTAAAAAAATCATCAATTTTAAGGCAAACAATGGCAACACTCTGTAGGAAGTGAAACATTTTTATCTCCAACGCGCGAGGCTATCTGTAGGAAACTCTAAAGACATGCTGTTTTTAAATATTTTTAGTACAATGTAGCGTTAGCCCAAATGCCCTCAAAGCGTGTATGTATCTGTAAAGGAAAAAGAAAACAAAAACGTTCGTTTGGGCGTAATATAAAATCTGAAAGCTTTCCGATTTTATTTTTTTTACAAATGTAAAAATTTATATTTTGTTTTCCCAAGTATATAAACCATTTGTATTTCAATCAATATAAAACAGAAATTAAGCTTTATTAATATAGAACATAAGTAGTATAGTCGTATAGTCGAGTATAGTCATTTTTACTTTTGCTGCTCTAATATTAAGCAAAGAAATTATTCTTTATTTGTGTAAACGTTGCATACTATTGCAAGATAAAAATGCTTTGCACGGAAAAGAAATTGATAAAACGTTTCCACGTTTGCTTAGTCTATTTTTAAGAAAAAAGTTATGCCTAAGCCGTGATCCATGGAGTAAGAATAGTTTGCCTACATACAGCACGTAATTGCTTTCCCATTAATGCTTATGGACTACATACTTACCGAACATTGTAGATACACATCATTCACGTGCAAAATGTAATTTCAGTTTTTTTTTTCCTTTCTTTTTAAGAAAATGAGTTTTGTATCAATATTTTATATTACTTAAATCAAAGAAAAAAGTTAAAAGCACATAAAACGATAATTAAGTTGTAAGTGAACTTTTGTATAATACAGAGTACAACATGGAAGGAGTAAACTGCGCGTGGTTCGATTAATTTAAAACGAAATTCCACTGCAGCAAGATTTAAATTGTCAGCATAAAAGTAATCAGTTCAATCAGTTGGGATTCCATATTATATACGGCAAATTTATTAATTCTATGTTATTAACCTCGACTGTGTATTAGGTCATTATATCTGCCATTTAAATGCGGATACTGAAATAAAAGCAGCCATGCGAATTTTATAGTTTTTCCAGTGCACAAAAAGGTTATGCTGAACAATTTACATATTATTGCATATAATAAAAAAACACAGCTCTTTAGCTTCTTCCCTTTTTTTTTTTTTTTTCTGTAGCAGTACATTTAATTCCCTTCCAGAACTTACCTTTATATTCAAAATTCCTCTGCTCCATATAAAAAGGTTAGCTTTTGGCTTGCGTTAGTTTGGTTTCTGAGTTTGACACTTTTCCTCGTGCAAAGTAAAGGAATTGTTGCAATCGTGAAAAATTTTTGTGTATCATGCCGTTTCCGAATCCATTTAGACAACTTTTTTTGTGTGTCGTCTGTACTTACGGACAGAATAAAAGACCCTTTTTTCCAAAACGGGTTGTAAAACGGATTCATAAGGCATTGTTTTGTGTCGTATGTATGTATCTATAAATCTCGCATAGCTCAAAAACGATTAGCCGTAAAACGTTGAAATCTTTCATATGGGGGCTGCTAAAAAAAGGTGAAAAATGTAACAGATAAAAAAGTAATAAATTTCAACTTAATACCACAAAGATATTGGGATACTTTTGGTATAAAAAATTTCAGTAATGCTATACATGCACACTGCGGGGGGGACAGTTCTATATATCCCGTTCTACTGGGCCGATTGACAAAATTTAAATTGCATTTTCCATGTCTCGAAAGTGCGACTTAAGCTATATATTAGATTTATGTATAGCATTATTCTAACGTAAGTATTTTGACACAAAATCGGACTTTTTCTGAATTAACATGCCAATTTTCTTCCACATTTCGATTCCACGTCTCAAATTATGCCTAAATAGTAAATTTTGCTGAAATTTATAGAGAAATTTAAAAATTTATCTTGGCGAAATCTTATCAGTTTGCGCCATGAATAAGTCATTTGGCGAACTACTTAATTTTTAGCAACCTATTATTTTCCTTCCCTTTTTTTCATTGCACACGAGCGGAAAAATGGTCATCGTTCGTACTTTAAATAATTTTAATAAAGTGCGTAAACCATATTTGGCGTTACTATTGCTTATAATGAATATGTATGACAAACTTCAAAACGCGCCAAAATGTAAATTAACGTATATCTTAGGAAGTTTTGAATAAAAAAAAACTCTTAAGTTTTTTGTAGGTATGCTTAGAAATAAATACATGTACTTTAAGATAACGGTAAAAATTTTATCGGTTATAATTCAATTTTTTTTTTGAAAAATTTATAAAAACTATTTAGAAATACAAATTTTGAAAGTAAATCATAAAAAATGAGCGAATTTTATTTGGAATGAACCTAAATTTCGAAATGTGAAAGGAAGAAAAAATGAGTTTAATAAAAAAAGAGATATTAATAAATATACACTGGTGTGCAAAAATTAAGGACGAAGTCGAAAAATTAGCATATCAGCTGAACGAAGAGGCAGAGCGGACAGAAAGACCAATCAGGAGATTAAGTAAGGTGATGTACGGTAGCACATGCGCAGATATGCAGGTAGACGTAATGGGGGAGTGTCTGAGTAGTATAAAGCATGTTGTCGGTGTTAGATCAGTATTTCTGGCAAAGAGATTGCACGCCGTATAGCAGTTAAAATCACACCGAGTTGCTGCCTCAGCGAGAAATGGCGAATAATCAATCTGTTAGACGACATCTGGATGCTTTTACCCGAGGTCGAATCATTGGGAAGTTGGAGGAAGGCCGCAGTGTGACAAGTGTTGCTGCAGAGTTCGGAATTGTTCACAGCATCGTTTCACGACTTTGGAGACAATTTCAAAATACAGGAACAACTATCCGGGGGTAGTAGTGGTCGTCCACGAGGAACCACACCCGCAGATGACCAGTATATTGCCTTACAGGCCAGAAGAAACAGGCGGCAGACAGCGGGAGAAATCGCTAGACACACGACACAGGCGACTGGACGACCGATATCGCGTTTTACCGTGGCCAGAAGACTGCACGGTGGTGGTCTGTTTGCACGACGCCCTGTACGGTGTGTACCTCTAACGCCTGCCCATCGGAGAAGGCGTTCTCT
>KK121761.1:203741-247805 GCA_000611955.2 Stegodyphus mimosarum
CCACAGAACATTCAGATCAAAAGAATTTTTTTAATGCCCACATATTGTAAAGACATTCATTACAGTTACAAACACTGATATCTCAGTCAAGATCCACTCCCATTTTCAATCTCTCAGTAATCAGCCTCCACTAATCACAATACCATCTGAATACAATTCACACTTTGCAGATAATACATAGGCAACATGCATTAAAATATGAAAATAAGATTCCAATAAAATTATCGTTAATCAGAAACCAATTTAAAAGTAATGATTATGTCTCTGAACTAAAAAATTATTTTATTTTTTTACTAGGACTGTAAATTAAAAAAGTGATTTTACAAAATGCTAAGATATCTACATATATTCAAATATGATTCAAATCCTTAAAAACCATTAAACTCCTATACACCTAACTTTTTCTTAGAAATAAATGACTACAAAAAGAAAACCTATTTCTCAATAAATTTTCATCATATTAGCTAGGCTAAAAATTCAGCTTGTCGGATTAATTTTACAAAATATGTAAAATAATTATTCAATCTTGAATCTTCTACAAAAACTAGTTCTCAATTACAGTTTAGGATAAAGACACATTGATTACATACATTAATAGCACTCACAATGAGCTGCTACTAAACAGTATGCTCTTTAATATACTACTTTAGAATCCAATAATAATAAAGAGACCAAAATCTGAATATCTTGCATAATGACAGTTTTTAAAACTTTTTTTTAATATCATCACAAAATCTGAAGGATTAAAAAAAAAAGTTTTCAAACTTGTATTCAATTCCAATTTTACTTATGTGGAAGTTTAAGAATTCTGTTATCATTTATACACTTAATATACATAAAATTAACGTGAATTAATATATTGCTTCAAACCTTTAATGAATAATCTTCATCCTTTTCAGAATTCTGAAACATATCACAGGATATTCCATAGTGGTAAATTGCCTGGCAGCTGTAAAATAAGTCAAAAAAACTAAGAGAGTAAATTTGAAATCCGATTCATACTTATGCACATATAAATAGGTAGACACCAATACACATACTGACACACATTATTAAAAATATATTATCTTTAAAAAAGAGTTTCAAACTGTTTAAGAATGAAATTTAGAAATATTTAAATCTAAAATTAAATGTTAAATCTTTGAAAATGATGATTTACATAGAATTTGATGAATATAAAAAGTAACAAACAAAACATATTTGTCAATAAAAAAAACAATCAAATTACCCCTACCAATACAGATTTCATGAAAATTTTACAACTTACATCAATTGTTTACAAAGATATTCTACTTGACTTACATGTAAACAGTTTTAAATTGAATATCATTAATTTTTATTAACAATTTAATACAATTAATTTTTAACTTGATTATAAATAACAAAGTTATTCAAAAATTGCATAATACACTTTTTTGGCTGGAAATACCATTTTCTACTTTTTATGCAGGGGAGTGTTTCTGAATTTCAAAAATAAAATTCAAAATAATGTGCATATGAAAAGATCCTCACATTTATATATTGGATGGTAACAAAAACTAAAACAAAATAGATTTTAAATAAAATTACCGAAAAAACGTTAACTCAAACAGGCATTATCATCTAGTCCAGATCTAGGAGCTGAGATTTTAGGGAAACCTCAAAAAGATCCTATTAAATTCCTCATAATGCAAAAAAATAAATAAATAATGCATAATGCAATGATAATGATAATTCCTCATAATGGGAAAAAAAGATAAAGTACTGGAAGGCTTGCTAAGAATGCTGTGCTTAGTGTTACAGGGCTGTCTTAACCAACTCCTGACAGTCCAGTATTAAGTTCTTGTCTTAGCAATACTTTTAAAATACAGAAAATAGCAATAACTTTCTTATACATATATATATATATATGTATTTAAGGCCTTCTAATTTTGCTACTTCTAATGGCAAATCCTCATATTTAATGGTAAATATCAAAATTAAAAATTGTTAATTTTGCTGAGGGGGAACAAGAAACTTACTGTATACAAATCACATTTTCACAAGCTGGACACAAGAATTCAGAATTCTCTTCTTTCGAAACCCGGAAAACAGTTGGGCAATCTGGAGTAGGACAATAGCTAATTTTTCCTACGTTAGACTTCACATGATGCTGAAGAGCTGCATCATAAAACTGCTTCTTAACATCTTCTCCACCCAGAGATAGAATTCTTTTGACATCTTCCAAAAAAAGTGGCTTTTCACAGTTCTGCAAATAATAGACCTTTTAATAAGAAAATGAGCCAAATGATTTACAAAAATTCACAAATGATTCTCCACTAAATCCCTTAGAATACTACGATAATAAACATACAAAAAGTAACAAATGAACATTGAAAATATAATGGAAATCAAACATAACAAATGATAATACACAGTAAAAATATTATAATAATATATTTTAAATGTAAATTAATTTTTAAAAAAACTTTTTATGGCACGCTATCAACAGGTAAACTTAACTATATCATAAATTAAATGTAACACATACATAAAAATTATACATGTATATGCCTATCTCAGCAAAGGGATAGTAAGCAGATTTGAAATAATTATATTTTTTAAGTTATTATAAGTATTGGATCATTAAGAAAATTAGGCAGTTTGTATCTCGTTAGCATGAAAGTAATTCTGTATTTTCAGTGTGACTGCACGTTTTCTACATAAAAAATACACTTGAATCAAACAAATACTTTCCATTCTGTTCAATGACGTTTTACCATCTTTTTGGTAACACCACGATTCTGCACTCATAGAACTCCTGGTCTTCATCAGCAAAAATCTCAACCAATTGTGACTTGAGATCATCACTATTATTGAAATTTTTATCATTTAAGAAGTTCTATAAACTTTGAAATAAATAATAATCTGATTATGCAAGGTGATATGGGGGATGAAACATCACTTCTCAACCAAGCTCTAGTAATTCTGTATGTGTTGCTACAAATGTGTGAGGCAGGGTTAGTAGCCACATTTCAGTTAAAAAAATAAGCACATTTTAAGAAAAAAAAAATAAGCACCTGTCTAATTACATATATACACAACTGCATAACCTTAAAGAAAAATTAGACTTGTAATTTAAAATTCGAGAAATTCAGTATTTATAAAGAGAGAATGAGCATTACTCAGCCATGGAAAACAATTACATTTTCTTTTTTTTTAATAGCAGTTCAATTTACAGAACTAGTTTACAATGAGAGGGAAAAACTATGCAAAACTAAACTATATTACAAGATTTAATGATGAAATTTCAGTTCAAGATAGAGAAAATAAATAATAAGCCTCTTTATTATATTCACACAAAGTACTTTACAGCATAAAAAAAAAAAAAACATTTATGCTTATTAATAAGTAATAATATTTTGACTTTTGACTTTTTTTTATCTCTTTTCATTAATATCTGAATCCAGTTTTCTAAATAGAGTTTGTTTCTTTTTAGTTTTTAACATTTCATTAGATTTATTTGAAAGATTCAGTCTTTTGTAACTTCAGCCTTTTCAGCAAGTATGATTCACCATCTGACATTCCAAGATAAGGAAGAAAAGTTGTTTATTTAGTTTCGGCTTTGGTATGGGGGAAAAATACACCTTCGTTTAAAAAAAAAAAAAAAAAAAAAGTCTCTCAAAACAGCACATTATATTTTAATGATACACCTTCTTTAAAAAAAAAAAAAAAAATAAGGGCTTTAGAGAAAAAGTAAGCACTTATAATGGCCTTTATATTTTATTTTCAAATATAAGTACTTATAAGCACTTGTAAGAACCTATGCACCCTGATGAGGCCTCACACTATCCTGCTGGAACCGAATTTCTTTGCCAATTATGGTCTTTTCTCTTTTATTGCCTCCTCTAATTTCAAAGACTGTTGGCAACAAACATCTGAATTAATATTTTGGTTGTTTAGAAGCAGCTCAAAATACACACCTTTCCTTTGTTACCCACCAAACTGAGAGCATAATAATTTTCCGATGCAATTTAGCTTTCAATATGTTTCGTACTGATTCCTCTTGCTTGGATCATTTTTATCTTTTTTGATTAATGTTATTGTAGACAATTCATTTTTCATTACCAGTGGGAATTTGTTTTAAAAATTGTGAATGAGTCAAATGTACTACATTTGAAATGCATACTGCAAATACTGAATCTTTGTGTTAAGTGAATTTCTTTCAATTCATACAGAACCCAAATACTGAGCTTCTTAACAAGTCAGAAAATATCTTATGTCGCTTTAAAAAAATTTTATGTGTAATATATATAACCTTTTTTTTAATTTTTTGTACTGTTATATGACACTTCAATTAAGTTATGGCTTTAATTTTATTATCAAACCTCCAGAACAAAAATTTTTAAATTAATTCTGACACATGTATTCGGTTTGGTAATCAACATCATAAACTTCACATATCTTTTTGTGAGCTTCTGCCAAATTCCCACCCCCCTTCATGAAACTAAAAAGTAAAATATGTTGAAAATGTTTACTTTTGCATGCAAACCCATGTTAAAATTGGCAGTGAACTAACAGTTGTAAACAAAATACTATGCAGAATTCATTTCTATAGCACCTAATAATGTCAGCTGCCAAATCGCAAATATATATATATAACAACACTATCTATTTGTGCAAACTGAAATTACTTTCTTGCCAACCCAATATAACATGGAGCAGTACCTTTAAAAAAAAAAAAAAAACTCATTGAATAATATAAGCGCCATTTCTTTCTATGATGTTTTTGTTTTTGCCATCTCTCTGACAGCTGGAAAATTCCTTTTTTAAATCCTTAGGTTTTTTTCATAAAAAAGTTATCAAACTGTTGTTTGATAGTTTCCAAAGAAATGAACTCTATGCCATCCAGAGAAAATTGAAGTAACCTGAAGGCATGGAAGACTGAAAGGGCAAGATCTAATGAATATCGGGAGGTAATATAAAACATTCCAGCCATACTCAATCTTTTGACTTCATTGAAATATGGGACCAAGCATTGTCAGGACAGAGGACAACACCTCAATGATTTTTACTTCTAGGCACTTTGCTTTGATTTCTACTTTTAAAAATGTCATTTGGAAACAGTATATTTTTGAATTTACTATCTGATGGCAACAATTCACAATACACAAATTCTTTGTAATTCCATGATATACAAAGCATTATCTTTTTTGGATGCAGTTCTCCTTCTCAAAGTTTATAAAGGAGATTCTTGGGGCTTATTCTATGATCTATTTTCTAAGACATTACTGAATAGTATCTTCTTTCATCTCCAGTAATGAGCTGTTTACAAAAATGAACCTCCTTTTTTGTTTTCTGCAAAGAATCACATGCTCTGGTTACCCATACATCTCAGCTGCTTACATATCCTGTCTTGTTTAAATGATCATGCATTGTACTTTTGTGAATATTTAGTCTGCCTGATAGTTCCTGCACTGTATAATACTTATTTTCAATGATAGTGCCTTTTAATGGCTCTGTAGTATCTGGTGACTGTTTGGCGATCAACAAGGAGCGCTTGGTGCGTTTTATGTCTCCTCCTAGGAGGTTACTGTAATTTAAGACAGACGAGCGTTGGCCACAGAAGAGCGAGGTGGTCGTGTTTTGTATTTTGTAGGAGCAACGTACCGCTCCGAGTTTTATAGTTTCTTTTTAAATTTCTTTAAATAAACAATTTTTTTCTTTCCTCACATCAATTGGTGTCTTGAAACCACAAAGCCATCACATGACGCTCTCGTTACGAGAAACAGAGTGCTTAGAACCGTGAAAGCAGAAACGAAAGTAGCGGACTACGATTTCAGAAGTTTGAAAAAGGAAAGAAAATGTTCAGAAACGTGAAGAAAGAAGATTTGGTAACTGTTTTATTGGAAATTGGTGAAGAAGTAACCACAGATTTGAAGTTGGTAGAACTGAAACACAAGCTTCAGAGCAGTAAAGAATACATCGAAGATGCTGAATTTGTGAAAGAAATTCTGATTACTACAGAGGAGAAGAGGAAAAGAAAAGAAGAAAAAAGAAGAAATCGAAAGAATACAAATGGAAGAAGAGAGGTTGAGAAGAGAAAGAGAACATGAAATTGAATTAGCGAAGATTCGAGCGACTCAGTATGAAGAAAGTAGAAATTCGACCCCTTCGATCCAGAACAACGGCGGAGAAACCGAAATTTCCCTTGACAAACTGATCAAAGGAGTAGAAACACTGACTATACCAGTACCGAAGAAAGCGGAAGCATGGAATATATTTTTCGATTCTATCGAAAGAGTTTTTAAGCACAAGAAAGTTCCAGGAGAACTCAAAGCAGAAATATTATTGAAACTAATCGGAGAAAAAGCTTCAAATGTCCTCGTCTATATAAAGGAAGAAGATCTACAAAATTATGAAAAAGTGAAAACTCTTATTTTAAAGGAATATCAACTGACTCCTCAAGCCTGCTTAGAAGATTTTAGAAGAGCGAAACGTTATTCCGGCGAAACTCATGTCCAGTTTGCTTCGCGACTGACATCAACACCGAGGGTTACTCACAGGAAAACTGAAAATAGCCAAAGTTCAAGCTCATAAAATTAGATTAATACCGAACGTGGAGAGGAAGAAACCTTACATCTACAGGATTCCTGAAGCATTGAAAACCAAGGTTGATGAAGAAATAGAAGATTTATTGAAATCAGGACTAATAGAAGAAAGTAATACAGAAATAGCTCACCCAATAGTTTGTGTAAGCAAGAAAGACGGAAATATTAGACTTTGCGTGGACTACAGAGCGTTGAATGCAGTAACGAAGCCGGATGATTTTCCTATGGAAAATGCCATCGATTTAATGTATAATATAGGAAAAGCAAATGTCATAACAACACTGGATTTACTCAAAGGATATTGGGCTATACCGATGGAAGAACAAAGTAAGGAATACACATCCTTCAAAACTCATCACGGTCAATATCAGTTTAAAGTCTTACCTTTTGGTCTACGAAACGCAGCAGCGACTTTTCAGAGAGTAATGAACAATGCATTGAAAGAATTCCAACAATTTGCAAGAGCGTATATCGATGACATTGCTATATTTTCCGCTGATTTCGACACTCATCTTCAAGATTTAGATAAAGTTTTCACCAAACTTGAATCACTTGGATTCACTATCAATTCAAAAAAGTGTTCTTTTGCCAAACCACAAATTAAATATCTAGGACACATTATAGGATCAGGGAAACATCAACCAGACCCTGAGAAGATAGAAGCAATAAAGAAATTAGTAACACCAGAAACGAAGACCAATCTCAAAAGCCTTTTAGGACTGTGTAACTACTATCGCGATTATATCCCAGGATACGCAGAAATCGCATATCCATTGACGGAGCTCACAAAAAAGAAACAACCTGAAGTTCTTGAGTGGAGGCAAGAGCATGAGTCAGCGTTTCAACTACTGAAGGAACGACTAGCAAAATCGACGGAGTTGATCACCCCAACACCGCGGGATCCGTTCATCATCCATTCGGACGCATCGCAAATTGGAGTAGGTGCGTGTTTATCACAGCGAAGAGGAGACAAACAGTTTCCCGTGTGCTATGCGAGTAAAAAGCTAACGAAAGCCCAACAGAACTGGCCGACTATAGAGCGTGAAGCTTACGCTATAGTATGGGCATTAAAAAAGTTTGAACCATGGATATTCGGTTCATCTGTGAAAATTGTGACCGATCACAATCCACTAGCCTTTATAGTGAGAAATGCTCCACAATCATCCAAATTGCAACGGTGGTCCTTAGCACTGCAAAAGTATAATTTAGAAATAGAACATTGTCCAGGAAGAAATCTGTCTAACGCGGATGCATTATCCAGACTCCCCACCAGTGAACTTTGAACATTATGTACTGAGCATATTCACTCAGCAAACAATATGATTACTAATTAGTTAATTTTAGTCTTCTTAATGACTTTAATTTTTGTGTGTGTGTGCAAATAATGTATTTATATAGTTCGAGACAAAATAGAAAAATTTGATTGGATAACACATATTTAAGGTAAGTGGCATATGTTTTTTTTTTTTTTTTGGATAAGAATGATGCTGTAGTATTATTAAGTAAAGGAAACTTTAATAGGATCTAGTTTAGAGAAAAGATGTTCTGTATAATAGAAAAATGTTTCTTTTATTTTTATGTAAATTTTGATAATGGTTTTTTTAAATGATCTTCCATAGAAGCTTAATTTTACTTTTTTCAGTGAGATAATATTTGTATAGGTATATTTTGTTAACATGCTTATGAGGAATATCAGTTTGTTCTGTTTTGCAAAAAGAGTTATGATATTGTTATAAAAACGATAACATTTGAAATCATTAGTTGAATTTAAAGTAACAAAATGTGTATTTGTGTGGTAAAATGATATGTAATGGTAGTATTGTATTGCAAATATTTATGTTAATTGAGATTTGAGTTTAGTGCAAAAGGCTTAAATGTATATGTAGATTTTTTTTTTTTTCCCTTTTGATCGCAAACAGTTGCTCGATTTCGGTTTTCAGATTGCTGATTAATTTCAGAGTAGTATCAACAACAATCTTACGACGGGGGTGTAGTATCTGGCGACTGTTTGGCGATCAACAAGGAGCGTTTGGCGTGTTTTATGTCTCCTCCTAGGAGGTTACTGTAATTTAAGACAGACGAGCGTTGGCCACAGAAGAGCGAGGTGGTCATGTTTTGTATTTTGTAAGAGCAACGTACCGCTCCGAGTTTTATAGTTTCTTTTTAAATGTCTTTAAATAAACAATTTTTTCTTTCTTCACATCGATTAGTGTCTTGAAACCACAAAGCCATCACATCTGGAAAATCTTTCTTTCTACACGCTACTGATAGTAACTTGTAAATGTGACATAGGTTTAAAGCTCTTTGTTCACAGAGGATGATTGCCCAAAGTAGGCATCAACATTTAGGCTGAAATTTTTATACTTCTCAGAGCACCTTCAAACTGCATCATCATAAACAGTATTTTGTCCATATATAGCATAAATTTTATGAGCAACTTGACTAGCATTTTTTTTTTCTTTTTTAAAATAAAATAGCATGAAAATTAACTTTTGAATTCTCTATGTTTAGCAGTGCATCCGCAAAAAAAGGTCATAAAACATGCTAGAATTACATAATGGGTAGCAGAAAAGAGAGTATTTGAAAATTCACTTCAATCAAGGTCACTCCTTATCAGCAGTAACAAAATAATTAGAAGAAAACAACTTTGATTTGAAAACTGCAGAGCTCTCTGGATGACCCAACATATCAAAAACTTAAATAAAATATTTTTGAAGTATTTAAAAAAAAAAAAGTTGTCAGCAGTATATCAAAAAGAAAATTTGTTTTGAAGTTCTCCTAAAATGCTTCATATGACATCCTTTGGTGACAATATCAAACTAGAAATGATATTCAACATCATCTCATACTCGATGTAACATGCCTCAATTCAACAATAATTTCTGCACACAGCAGTGCAGAAGTTGGTATATAAGTACAAGACACCATTTTCAAAAAGAATAGATAAGTTCACAAATCACATTGTTAAAGGAAATAATGTGTTGTTTCAAATATTACTACTCATATAACTATGCAGTCACACAGAACATTAATAAAAAAAAAGCAAAACTTTGATACTTCTAAATGCACTACTAGTCATTGCATGTTCATAAAGCGAATTAGATCACATCACAGGCAATATGGGCTCTGAGCCATAGGATGTTTGATACTGTAGTTAAGTTCTTGAAAATAACATTAAAGTTAGTTGGTTGAACCAGAATATTCTATTTCATTCCATGATGTGAAGTAGTTTGCATAGCTGCAGGAGTAAAGGAGGTTAGTATGGATTCCACTCCTGAATATCTTGGCTTTCACAAAGTTGGTATATATCAGAAAATATCTTGAAGTGCATTTTCTGAGTCAGGAATAAGGTTAATATGAATTTCAACCATACTTCCAAAATCAGACTGTTGTCAGACAGTCAGTATTGGATACAAGTGTAACATCTAATCTAAGTGAGGAGCATTTGTTCGGCAGTAATTGTTTAAAATTTAAAAAAAGCATTTCAGATAATGAGGACTGTGCTATGATCCTCATGAGTAAAAAATTCACATGATGAAGAACAAATACTGGATTGTATCTAACAAGTGTATTATGGAAAGGAGTAGATAATGTACAGTTCCTTAGGCCTAGTGTTAATGCTGGAAGCTGGAGCTCATCTCCAGCCGCATATCATATGTTCCAGTTTTAGTTGAAATTTAAAAAATCACAAATTAATAGTCAAAAGAATAGATTTTTTTAAATAAAAAGAGTGGATGAATGCTTGTATTATAAATTCATTTTTTAATTAAAATGTTATCTTAATAACACATAAAAAATAGTTGAAAAAAATAAATATTACCTGTTTGACACAAATTAAAGGTATGCTTTTGGATTTTACTTGTAACAGAAGACAGCTCTTGCAAAAAACATGACCACAGTTTTCAAGTCTTTGGAAATCATATGAAATTGGATCCAGACAAATTGGGCAGGTTTCTTCTGGATTATCTTCAAAAGTTGTATTTTTTGCATAAAGCTCAGCACAGATTTTTTCCAGATTTTCTTCAGCCTTAACAAATTGTTTTAATTATACATAAACACTATCAGTTCACAAGAAATAGTTCTAAAAATTCATCAAAAATATATAGCTTTGTAATTTTATTAGCAGTATTATTAATCAAAAATCCTTAAATTTATTACTAAAATAATCCTTCATAGCCAACTCAGCATGAAATAAAAAGCCAACAAAAAACTGCCACGCAAAACAAATATGATACCATTCTAATTTTTCATGAATTAGAATGGTACCACTCTCATTTTGCATAGCAATGTTATCAGACTTTTGACAGTGACATTCTCAATGACTCTTAACAAATTTTAGCAATTAATAGTAGAATGAAAACCTGAACAGGAAAATGAACGTTAAGAAAGGAGAAAATTTTGGAAAACGCTGTTGAAAACAATCCATATGCTCCAATGGTACTTACGTATTACCGCAACCAACTTAGTACAAATCGCCAAGGTTTAAAAAATCACCAAACACTAGTAATCAAGCCCATAACAATTCTTCACGGAACCATGTGTGGACATTTTTTCAGTTTTAACAACCAATGTTGCCATTTCCATATGTACTCGTTTTGCTACATTCCAAATTCAAGCAGTTTTCATAGCTAAAATGTGATATGTTTTGGTTTAAACTCTACTCCAAAATACATGTTCATGGAATTTGTGTACACTGGAAGAAACTGGAGTAAAATTTCTGCAGTAATATAATATCTTGCCACAAAATCACTAACGGAACAACTGCTTTGAATCTCTTCTTAAAGTGATCACCATGAAATTCCACCAGAACACAGAAACAAAAGCCCATTTGTAAGCAGTTTATTGATTGTTTTTAGTGGGTAAATACCTAGTTAAGATGTAAAATATATCTGTAATAATTTGTTATTAATGTTAAGCCATAATTCTTTTTCTTCTGTAAAATTCACCAAGATGATTGTGCTAATACATAAGTACCACTCCATTTTAAATTATAATAAAAAACATATAACTGATGTTATTTACTGAGAGAAGAAAACGAATCACAAATTAAACTGCATAATTAGTAAAAAAAGATATATTTAACCACACTGTGTGCATGAGAAGTAGGTTAAAGATACAGAAAAATTCATGAAAATTTAAGTCTCTAACATGAGAAGCTTTCTAAATAATTCTATTCCCGTACCCCAAAAAAATGAATTCATGTACAAATATCAAAAATGCTGAAATAATGAGTAATTGTCAGCTTCCCAAAAAAGGATGCTTCACATATCCTAGATAAGAAATTTTTACAGTTTGCAACTTTTAACAGAAATATAACTCTGGCAAAAGATGTTATTAAGTCTTAAAGGAGTGCTTAAAGGAGGTCTTTTTATTTGCAGTAACAAAAAAAGAATCTTCTGAAGCTGCAGATTTTATTAGCAGTTCTAAACAAAAAATTATTCACAAGGGTAAAAACAGTAAAAAAATAACATAACACATATGCACTTGCTTTTACATGTAAAAAGAAAAATACAAATAATTATGATCATGTAGAGTGAAAGTTTGTTACGTGCCAAAAAATCAACCATATAACGATATGCTCTATCAGTAACAGCTCTTAACCGTTTCAGCTACTACAAAAAAATGTTGCCTATGTAAATCCCAACATTTTGTGATTAAGTGTCCCGATTTGCCTTCTAATAAAATTAATAACATCTCAAATTCAGAAAATGATTAAACCAAACTAAGCACTCTTAATAATCATGTTAAAATAGCATCTGTATATCTTCAAACTTTATTTGTAAAAATTCAGAATGGTTCTAAAGAGATGTTTGCATGAGCAATTTATGACACTGGTTCTATGAAATCATATTTGTATAATGGCATTGCTCAGAAGTTGAATTGTAAGTGCATTGATGAAGCAAAAATTAAGCAATCTCTATTTGGTGGAGTTAAGATGACAAAAAATGTATAAAAAAACTATGTTATTCAAGTAAGCAATATAGATGGTAAATATAAGTGTGAATTAGAGGTACTTGGTCAAAACAGAATTTGTTCTGAAATTAAACAACTCATCTGATTCATGGTTAAGTGAACTTAAGTCACATGGTATCAAAATATGCAATTTAAAAAATAGTTCATGTAATGTTGATAAAAAGATAAAATTGTTAATTGGTACTGATTTTGCTGGTAAATTGTTAACTGGAAAAATTGTTCCTCTTACGTACGTGTGGCATCAGTGGTGTGCATACCCAGCTAGGCTGAACTATTTAGGAGAAAATTTAACTGCAATTCGACCACTAAGGCAACTGCGGTAAATACTGCTTCTTTCATCATTTTCTCCTCTGTTACTTAATGACCAGTTCATTAGTAATCTGTGGAAGTTAGATGGTTAAGGTATTAGTGAACCTTCTATGAGTAAAACTAAAGCTTAGTTGAAGGAAGATTAGAAAAAAATTTTTGAAGAGACTCTTGTGGTAAATTCTGATGGGAGATAAGAAGTCGCATTACTTTGGGTGGCGAATAACTCGTTTCTACCCGAAAAAAAGTGAGAACAGAAAAATATCTTGTAAAAAATAAAAGAAAATTAGTGACTTTTGGAAAATTTTGAAGCTTATGGAGATGTTTTCAAGGAATGGTTGGTTCTTGGTACCGAATAAGAATAAATTCAAGCGTGCCTATTATTTGCCGCAGAGAGCGGTTGTAAAAGAAAATAGTAGCACAAGTGTTAAAACCAATGTTTAACGAAAGTTCTCATTCACCTGGTTATCCATTGTTGAAAAACTGTTTATCTACTGGACCAAATTTGATTGAAATGATGCTCTCGATTCTTAATCGGTTTTGCAAGAACTACGTTGGCGCAACTTCAGATATAGAAAAAGCATTCTTGCAAATATCTATACAGGAGAAAGATAAAGACTTTCAAGATTTATGCGGTTCATTATTGATAATCAGGAACAATTGAACTGTATATGCATGCAAGAGTAGTTTTGGACATACGTGTAGTCCATATTTATTTCCACTATAGTACAGCATCCTTTAAGTGTGGTTCCTGAAAACTTAAGACATACAGCAGAGATTTGGAAAACATCCCTTTATGAAGATAACTGTGTGGTTACTATGGATTCAGATGTAGAAAATAAAGAAATTTGTAAATGAATCACAAATGATTATGACTTCAGGTCATTTTAATTTAAGGTTCTGGAAATCCAATATAAGAAACATTGTACCTGAAGATGTGTTTTGGGCCTTGTATGGCATACTGATACCTTATCTTGCAAAATACATCAAGATCAAAAATTGGATGACCCAGTTATTAAAAAAAAAAAAAGTTTTACTTGCAGCTCACCAAGAATTTGACGTTATATGAGATACAGCTCCTGCAATGTTGATTTCAAAACTGATTTTACAGGAAACTTGGAATTTAAAGCTTAAATGGTTTAAATTTAAGGCTTTTAAAACCCATTATGATTCCTTGCTTAGAACTTCTTGCTTGTAGTATAGGTGCTAGATTATTATCTTCAGTTCTTAATGATATGGACCCGCATGAAGTTAGTGGTGGTTTTGTATTGGATATGGCGAGATTGACAATGCAGAGCATTCATTTTTAATCGTGCACAGGAAATCAGGTCTTTGATCTCCCCCATTGTATGGTATCATGTCCCGTGAAGTCTCAATGCAGCAGATATACTTTCTAGAGGTTGTTCTGCAGATCAATTAACAGAACGAAAATGGTGGGAGGGACCTGTTTGGTTACTGGAAGATGAGGCAAAGTGGCCTAAATCTAATGCTGATTTGAAGATTTGGTCAATTCAGAACTACGTAAGTCAGTTATTTGTTACGCTGGCAAAGAATAATAATTCTATTGACTGGTACTATAAGTATTTCTCATCATTTAAGAAAATTTTAAGAATGTTAGCATGGATATTCAGATTTTACAATAATGTATGTAAGGATAATAACAACAACCATGCTAATGATTTGAAAGTATCTGGAATAGAAAAGGGAGAAGTCACTTTAATGCTGCTAATACAAAAACAGTCGTTTAATGGTGAAACAGATGATAAACTAAAACAACTCGAGCCATTTGTTGATAACCAAGGTCTAATAAGAATTAAGTCTAATGTTGCTTATTGTGACGACTCTAGCAGCTTTAAGTTTCCCATCATATTACCTAATGAGCATCCGGTAGTCGAATTACTGATATTAAGTGCATACAAAGAGTTATTATATGGAGGTACTACATTGTTAATGTTGCATTTAAGAGAAAAGTAGTGGATTTTAAAATCACATAAAACTAAAAGAAACTGTATAAGAACATGACTAACATGTCAGACATTCAAGGCTAAAAGAGGTAAGACTATCCTAGGCATTTTACCAAATGACAGAGTTCGTCATCTTAGAAATCATGGGATATGATTTTGAAGGACACTTGCATTTAAAGGATGGACAAAAATCACATAATGTACTTTTTACCTGTGCAGTATATCGTGCAATCCATATGGAATTATATCTTTAGGTCTTTAACAAATGAATCAGTTTTGCACAAAGCTCCACTGTCTGGTATGCCTGACATTGTCAATGTGGATAAGGAAAAACTCAAGTAAAAGAGCAAAATATCTCCAGAGAATGAGAGAATTATTAAGAGTGGGATTTCACTCTGAGTATCTAGGGCAATTAAGGGAGCAATCAGTCAAAAATTACAAAAATAGACCTCTTCCCTTAGAAGAAATTGTCCTGCTGGAGGATCAGAGTAAGAACCGTGCATATTGGAACTTAGCATGTGTGATTTAGGGGATCCCTGGTTGAGATGGCCACATAAGAGTTGCTCTTATAAAAACCAGTAATTCGGAGTTCTTGAGAGCACTACAGAGACTGTTTAGACTGGAACTGGATATGTAATAGATAATACTCAAGATGATCAAATTCCTTTCACACCAGTAGTGGCAGAGTTGTGAAACCACGAATAATGTAATTAATGTATTTCAGTTGCTTCGATTTAATTTCTTGTACTATATTATTTGTATTTTTAATCCTCAATATTAATTCTGCTTTCAAGTAATGAAATTGAAGAATTAAATATTTCTTTTAGTTCTATAATTCTGATTTGTATTGATATAAGTTTTATGTTTGAGTGCATACTCAGAAGGTGAGAGAAATGTGGCAACCAGAATGAATTTACCTTTTAGGAAGAGCATATGCGCAGACACATAACGTCTATGCATTCTTTTCTGTTTTAAAAATAGTTGCATTTAAAAATTGGTAGAAAAAGAAATGGCGTGAAAAATAAATGTTGGTTTTTTAAAAAGTGTTGCCTCAGTTTAACAGACCTGGTAATATTTTATTAAGCAACATACAATATACAATGGTCAAATGGGGTCAACTTTAAAATTTGACACTGAGGAACATAATAGATTAAATCACTGTGAATGTCACTAGCACTCTGTCACAATATTTAGATTGCCTCTAGAAAAAGCATAAACTAGACAAATATACAGGTTGAGGAAAAACATTTTAGGTCAAATAACTTTCCAGATCTGACATTTAGATGATTTTACCTAGCCAACACAGATTTCACCTACCTATCCCAATTTGCAAATATATTATTCTTACTAACATAAGTATGTCCATGCTAAATGGCAATTTGCCTCTTGTTGTCATATTATGCTTTAGAAAACGGAACACAATAAAAATCTATTTAGCATTATTGATCATTGACAATGAATTCAAGCTTTGCACTAAAATTACTCAAAAAAAAAAAAAACAACTAGAGAAATTAATTTCTCCAAAGCTTTGCAAATTCATAATTATTCTGAATTTGATCAATAGTTGTCAACTTCGATTTTCAAATAATTTAATGTATGGTTTTTTCTTCCCGCTTTTCCTTTTCCTGTACATATGATGACCCAATCTCCTTTTTGCTTAAAAATTCTTTTCCCTTAATTATACCTGACACTGTTTAATACGTCAGAGAATTTTCCCCTTTATAAAATCTTTCCTGTGCTAATTTGGAATTCATTCTTTAAATGAAATTTATAAAAGAAGCGAATATGATAACACTGCTATAATCAGTCTGGATAGTCTCTCATTTTACATGCCAAATTATGCAGCTAATTTGTTTACGTCCATTAAAAATATTTTATTAATATAACATTTATATTTAACATACTATGCCAATACAATAAGGAAAATTTCAAATAAGATATCAATAATTTAAAAAATTATGAATGTTATATGCAAAATATTACAAATATTAAACAATATTCATAACAATTAATAATACAAAATTTAAATCACAGTATCAGAAGATTTTGTGTGTTCAATTAAGCAGTCAGAAGAAAAATGATGAAAACACTACACTTTAATTTCTGACAATATAAACACTTAAAATATGTAAACGAAATCCAACTTACCTTTTTTAACTTTATTGATTGGCCTTCTAACATTAATTTTTTATAAAAAACATCCAAATGTGCTGCTTTCAAATTAAAATCATCTATTAAGCCATGTAAATCAAGTCCATATTTATTAAATAAGCATTTAATAAAGCCAGGTGGGATGTTTGAATTATTCAAATCAAAAACTTTGGTATTTGACTGACTCTGATTGTTCACAAGATCACGAATCATTCTTTCAGCATTTTTACATTCATCCACAGGTCCATAAATTGATATTGACTTCCGCATGTTATTAAGAACTATATATGTTTTTGTGGAGTTTTCAACTTTATCAATTAATACTCGGCCATATTTTGTAAAAATGAAAAATGCTTTAGGATTGCCAAACCATTCTATAACACGCCCTTGAAGAAGTTTCATAAGTTTCTGCCTTAAATCACCAAGCTCTGATATATTTTTGCATCCAAATATAATACGTATTGTACCTTCTTTTAGATTTGGAATGACTGAAAATTCTTCGCATATTTTTCTTTGTTTATAGTCCTTAGCCAACTCAGCAATATTTTTTTCAACTGCTTCATATACCAGTATTTTGCAGTTGAGATGAGACTTGAGAATTTGCTGCATGTGAAGCAAATGTTGACCAAGCTTCGCTTTGTCAGCAAGTTCTCTCAAAGCCCTTTCTCCATCCTCTAAACATTCAAAATAAACTGAAGCATTCCATTGTGTATCTTGTGCTTTGGGTAACTTAACATCAATTAAAAGATTTTTAGGTGATGTAAAACGACTGAATAATTTCAGCAGTTCTTGCTTTATAAAATCAATATCTTTTTTTGAGACTTCAGTAGGCTTTTCTCTCTTAATAGTTACATCTCTCACTTTCAGGAAACCAGGAAGTCGTTCAGAAAGTTTAACTCGTATAGCCTTTTCAGTCACAAGTGGTGGTAAATTTTTCATATATAATTCTTTTACATTATGGCGAGATGGTGTAAACTGTATATAATTATCATCAATGTAAAAAGAGGCATTTGTCAGTTTACCAGACGCAGCTATACAATCTTCTTCGGTATAAAATTCAATCCATCCAGTTCCACTAGATGGAATACGACACCAAGTGACAAGTATTCGAAATAAGGGTTTAGATTTATCCTTGTTTCTGGGGTGACAAACAACTGACCGGACAGATAGTCTTGCTTCTTGCTGATGCAAACTTAACAAAGCTGTTTCTGCATCAGCAGCCTTAAAAAAAATGACACTGATTCGAATAGTATTATTCATATTTTTTATAATTTTTACTGACTGCACGGGCCCAATTTTTTTTAGAAAATCAATAAAATGTTCAGATTTATTTTTATGACAATTTTCAATTATCACTTCTTTGAATTCTCCCGGCATTATGATATCACTGATAATACCTCCAGCACCCAAACAAAAATATGTTGTACTTCCCACAATTTGAATGATATCTTCCTCATTCATCATATTAAGATGAGCCTCTTGAATAATCTCATTAATAAGGTCACTGACTTTTGTATGAAATCTTTTTTCTATGTATATTACCACCAATCCTTTATCCACTTTGACATCAACTCTGAAATTCTTAGTTCTGGTACATTTTTCAATCTGATTTTCTATATCCATAATTTTACAACCTCCTTTTCCAAGAATATGTCTTATCAGAATTGATTCTCCAAATGGACCCAAAATCATTTGATGCATTTGGAGATATTTCAGAATATCAACCTGCAATTTAAAAATACCCATTTGATAAGCCTTTCTCACAGTTTCCTCACTTATTGGTGTGACATCCATAAGGTAATTACGTGAAGTCTCCATCAAGGTAGTATACACTAAAAATTCAGGAGTATCCTTTCCTAAATAACAAAGAGATGAAGATGGATGCAGAAAAAACATCTCTGAGAGGTATGGAGATAAATATCCAGTTTGTGGATGTCCAGAAAAAATGCACAAGTTTTCAGAGAAACATTCAAAAATAATTGCTTCGTAATTAGATTTAAATGCTAAATTATTATATCTCTTAGGCAGATTAATACACAACTCTTTACGCAGATTTATGACAATTTCATTTACCACTTTTGCAGCAACATTTAATGCTTTGGAATTGACAAAATTTTCTACACACCACTGATATCTTCTGTCTCTTGGTTCTGCAAGCCATCGTTTATAGATATCTAAATAAGTACACAGATCACCTTCTTCTAAACAAAATTCCCTTTTCTTATTATCAGCTTCTATTTTATTATCAATAGGCCTCATAAATAGTTTTCCTGTCTCAGAAACAATAGCTGCAATTATTGCAGCTTCATAACCAATACCCATATCAATGCCTCGTATTATAAGTTTTGCAAATCGAGGTTCTATTGGAAGCTGGGCTAGTTGTTTACCCAAACTTGTTAATTTATTATCTTTTATAGCACCTAAATGCTCCAAAGAGTCTAAAGACACCAGTATTGCTTCTTTGGGAGGTGATTCAATGAACTCAAAATATTCAGGTTGAATACCAAATTCTAGTATTTTTAATAATGCTTTTTGCAAATTTGTTCTCAGCAGTTCTGGCAGGGATCTAGGTGGCATATTTACTCTATAATTTTCTTCACTATACATACGATAACATACTCCTGGCTGAGTGCGACCAGCTCGTCCTTTACGCTGTTCAGCAGAGCTTTTGTTAATGAATGACAACACCAATGCATTTTTCTTCTTTTCAGGTAAAAAGACCATTTCTTTAGCCATGCCACTATCAACAACATACTTCACTCCTGGAATAGTCAAAGAAGTTTCTGCAGAATTAGTTGCAAATATTATTTTTCTTGAACCATCAGTAGAAGTCTGAAATACTTTCACTTGTTCTTGTACATCACATTTCCCATGCAAACACAGTAATGTTGCAGTTTTATCTTCACTAGAGCATAATTCTTTAAACATAGAAATTGCTTCCCCAATTTCACTTGGAGAGGTTAAAAATACTAAAATATCCCCTGGCCCCTTTTTTATGTGGATATCGTGTGCCTTTTTAACACATGCTTCAACATGGTCCCATCCAACACTCACATCATTCTTCATCCAAACAACTTCAACAGGGTACATTCGTCCAGGAACATTAATGATCGCTTCATGTGGTAAGTTGAAATATGTCTTGAAAACATCTGGATTTATAGTGGCAGAAGTGATAACCACTCTAAAATCAGGTCTCATCTGAACACAGTTTTTTATCATTCCAAGCAATAAATCAGTATATAGCGTTCGTTCATGAGCTTCATCAATAACAACACATGAGATATCCTTTAAATGCCTGTTTCTTAGACACATTTTTAACAAGCTGTAATCAGTCATAAATATAATCTTTGTTTTAAAACAATATTTTTTCTCAGTTCCAATATCATAACCAACAACCTGCCCCACGGCTGAGCCTATCTGACCACTTACAAACTCAGTAAGACTCAAAGCTGCAATTTTTCTTGGTTGTGTACAAATGATGGTGCCTCTTTCTGCTGCATCTGACTGTAAGAAATATTCAACTAACTGAGTACTTTTACCAGAGCCGGTTTCTGCAACAACAACAGAAACTGAATAATACCGTAACAACCTCAAAATCTCAGTTTTTCTGGAATAAATTGGAAGACATCTTTGGAGACTATTGCACTCCCGGCTAAAATGAATTTTAAGTTTATGGATTTCTAACATGTTACTCACTTTGCTTAATTTTGACACTGTGTCATCAACAAATTTTTTAAAAACAGCTTTCATTTCTATTAGGTTATTTAATTTCTCTCTTAATGTTAATTTATGTTCAGAAATCAATTTAGGAGGCCCCTTTAATTTGTTCAGCTGTTCTTTAAAACTTTTAATTTTTTCCTCATGTTCAGCTATATATTTATTAGAACATTCAGACACGTATTTTTGGCAATCACCTATAATTCTTTCTTCACAATCACATGGTCGCCTCAAATGCAATAGTAAAGTAGATACACATACCACGTGTGGCACTTTAATTTTTTTAGACTGGGTTTTAAAATCATTAAGGATATTTTTGGCATTAAGAGCATCCTTTTTCGAATCAAATTCTAAAATTAAAGTACCAGTAAATTTGCAACAAGGTTCAATATTAAATCGATCATGTTCAAAAGCATTTGTTAAAAAATATTTCCAGTGCTTTAAATCTGCAGCATTTTCTGATACATTAATTTTAATGAAGAATCCTAGTTCAAGACACTTGTCATTCTTTATCTTGTCAGACTTATTTGCAGCAGATTTAGTAAAATGTAATTCAGATCCAGCCATACTATAATCTTTTTGCCTTTCTTCTCCATGCATGCAGTTTTTAAAATTTTGTTTGATATTCTTCTGTTGTTTTTCAAGTATTCCCTCATTTTTCTGATATTGCCTAGCATTATTTGACTCACTTTCAATCTGGTTCCTTATTTCTTTACTCTTCATGCTTGTTTTTTTATTTCTGCCAAATACCGAAGTTTTGATTTCAGCTTCCTCAGACCTCATAGTTTGCTGCTTGTTCTTATTTTCAAACTCAGGATTATTAACATTTACCTTTTCCTTGCCTTTGCTAGATTTCACTGAACACTCTCCTTGCTTCTTATTTATAACATCCAAAACTGCACCCAGCCCTTCATTAACTAAATCATTGGAACATATTGGAGAATTCAATGATTTATTATTCTCTGATGACTCTTGTATTGCAGTCTTTTCTGGCTTCTTCTTGCTGAATGATTTAAAATTATTCAAAGTAGCAGAATTTTGTACATTTCTGTCAAAGTCCGACTTCTCGCTTTTTTTACTTAAAAAATGACTTTCTTTAAAATTCTTTCGAAATTTTAAGTCTGATGAGTCGCTACAATCTGTTAAATCAGATTTATGTGATGAACTATCTGAACTTCTTATTTGTAACATTGTTGAGTCTCTACAGTGACTTTTAAAATGCTGTTGATTTGCTGAGTAATGAAAATTGTGTCCAGAATTTGGGGTATAAGATGCTGTACGTTTTTTATTAGCTTTTATTGATTTATGTGGAAATTTTAGGGATTTACCTCTAAAAGATTCATTAACATTACTTAGATTGCCTTTCTTCTTAACATTTCCTTGAATCTCAGAGCTATTTTCTGCTAAAATACTTTGCCTAACATTTTCTTGAATTGCAGGCATTTCTGCTAAAATACTTAAGTCACAATGATTTTGAAGAACATCGAATTTCTTATAATTTTGTTGTTCATTCAAGACTTTAAAAGAGGTGTCATTTTCTATATTTTCTTCATTTACTGCATTACCATTCCCACTAGCTATTCTACATTTATTACCAATATAATCTGATACATCATTAATATTTTTTTTTCTCTTTTTTTGACTAACTTCAAACATATTATTTGACTTAGTAAAAGAGTTTGTAACATCTTTATCTGAATTATTTGGTTCAAGAATAGTCTCTGAATGACCAGCATGCTTATAAGAATATTTCTCACTTTGCTTAGAAATATAATCCTTTTCACCGTCAGCCCTAAAAGCACTGTTTTTCACTGACTTTAAGAATATCTCATCACCACCCTGTACAGATGTGGTGCTACATTTAATGGAATCTAAAGATATATTTTTACTGACTAAATCCAAATTTTTATCAGCAAGTTCATCGTGAGAGTTTCTTTTATTCCTATGACCTTTCATAGAATAAGCACCATGAACAACCTTGTGACTAGATGAGCTACGATTATGATCATGTGTAGCTTTCTGAAAACGGCTCTGGTATTTTTCAGTGCCAGAACTGCTAGAAGAAAATTGTTCATTTTTTAACTGCTGAAAGTTCCCAGAATTATTTTTCTTGAAAATTCTTTTACATCCCTTGTTAAGATCACTAGAAAAATTTGAAGAAACATCAGACACACTATTAGTTTCAGAATCTGCTTTTCCCTGAATTTCGTCATAAATTGGCTCATGATCAAGACTTACTCGATTTTTACCAAATTTTTTATTTTGCTTTTCATAACTGTGGATTGGATACTTATTGTAGTAGTCATAAAAGGAACTATTCTGATGTGATGATGAGGAAGAGGAGGTGGATAAGTGTCTGTTACGCTGATTAGAACACTGGCCTTCCCCTGTATTAAAACTTTTGGGCAATGATAACGTTAACTTATTTAAGCAATGACTCACTATATCTGGAGGTACAGAACCAGTTTCTTCTACACTTTTCATTGCATCAATAAACAAGCTAGAAAATTCTGGTGATCCTGAAATGTTTGTAGCCATTTGAGGAGGAACATTTTTAGAAATGTCTGATGCTAAAGCAAGAGCTGATGCAAGTGCCTTCTCAAAAGCTAATTTAACCTTGTCACGAAAACGAGGAGGCAAATCTTCTAATTCATCTGTTAAGTACAGTCCTGTACCTATGGAATGATGTCGTTGATTTATATAGCTTTCTAAGTCTACATATTTTGATGACTGTGTGAAGTCTTTTACATCCTTTAAGTTACAGACAGTTTTCTGCATAGTATCTGATGCTGTATATTGTTCATCTGCACTATGTGCAGCAAAGCTTGTTTCATTTCCTGAGTGTTTATTATCAGTCTCTTGATTGGAATTGTTTTTACAGCTTGATAACTGGCCTTTATTCTCCATCTAAACACAGAATAACATAACAATTAAAAAACTCCATATATTAATAAAAAAGACAAATTTTGCTTCAAAGCACAGTATATTTTAAAGTACAATATAGTTGCTTAATAAGCATAATAGAACTCTAACCATTTAGACTACTTGTTTTTTCTAGGCCAAGTAAAACTAAAGTTAATTAATTTATATGTTTATAATGTTTTCATTGATGAAAATAATATAAAAAGCTACTGTACAAAGTAAAAAGTTACAGTAATGTCAAAAGATACAGTAGATATAGTAGAATGCAGATCTTTTTAACAAGTTAAAACATTAATTTAGATAAATGTGTGCAATGTAATATATTCATATAATACATACCTGTAGTGTGTGGCAAATACCTAGCCTAAAAACGTTAAAGGAAACGCAATTACATACCACATATAAGCATACTGTTCTTCCCCCAACCCCCTTTCTTTAACAAAGTGATCTAGTTTTTTTTAGTATACTGAATAACATTCTTAAGTGTTTACACAGACGTGATAAAACATGATCGATAAAAATAAAATACCTTTACTTGCATCAAAGTAAACACATATTTAGCCTAAAAACAGAAAGGCAACTCAATTACCTGCATTTCTAAACATAAATTGAGATATTTGGAGTTCTATACATATATAGCTCAAAACTGATTACATGCATATAGAATTATAAAGTCAGATACTCAATAAATTTTGGGCTTATTATATTAGATCATAAAAACATAGGTACACTGTGCAAAAAAAAGGGGGGACAGTTCTATATCTCCCATTCTACTGGGCCAATTGACAAAATTTAAATTGAGTTTTTCATGTCTCGAAAGTGCGACTTTAGTATTTATGTATTAGATTTATATATAGCATCATTATAACATTGGTATTTTGACACAAAATCGGACTTTTTCTGAAACGACATGCCAATTTTTTCCATATTTCGATCATGACTCAAATCATGTCTAAACATTAAATTTTGTAAAATTTGCTGTGAAATTTATGGAGAAATTCAAAAATTTGTCTTGGCGTATTTATTCAGTTTTTGCCAAGAATAATTTACTTGGCAAACTTCTTAATTTATAGCAATTTACTTTCCTTTTCTTTTTTTCCTTACAGACAAGCAGAAATAAAGTTATTGTTCATACTTTCAAATAACTTTAACAAACTGCGTAAACCACATTTGTGTTAGTATCGCTTTTAAGAAATATGCCAAACTTCAAAGAGCGGAAATACATAAATTCACGCATATCTTACGAAATTTTGAATAACAAACTCTTAATTTTTTTCAGATATGCTTAGAAATACATCTACTTTAAGATGATGGTAAAAATTTTATAGAATATAATACAAAATTTTTTCGAAAAATTTATAAGAATTATGTTTAAATATAAATTTTTAAAATAAATCATAAAAAATGAGGGAATTTTATTTGGAATGAATTTAAATTTCGAAATGTTAAAGAAGGAATCAAGTAAGTTTAATAAAAAAAGAGAAATTAATAAATATATATCAAATTCAATTAACATTAATGAACAAAATTTTGTACAAAATTTGGTAGTTTGGCATAATTTCACTTGTACAATCGAAATATGAAAAAATTGGCATGTTATTTCAGAAAAATCTGATTTTGCGTCAAAATACCTATATTAGAACAATTCTATATATAAGTCTATTTAAATGTAAGTTATGAAATTTAAATGCAAAAATTCATTAGGTGATTTATTTAAGATTTTTGTGCCAAAAATTGTCACTACACAAAGCCAAAATAACAAGTCAAAGAACTGCATAAACACAGTGTCCATATACTGTCAAAAATCAGCAATTTTCGCCATGGGGTATCTGTAAACATATTTTTACCGAGGGATGTTCTCCAAGTATTAAGATTAAGGGTACAGAGTGTCTCAAATTACTTCAGGGAGAATCGTAACTGAATTTTGCACAATCCATTATTAATAACTTTTTTCCTAATTAAAATGCTGCAAAAACTGCTTATATGTTTCTAATTGTAGTTATAATAAATTAGTTAAGCTACCTTGATATTTTGAAGGACCTGGTTTAATTAGCATTTAATGATATTGTCCAATTAATGTTATCAAAGCAGTTGCGGACAAATGTTATCATATGAAAGAGGGCCTACTGCAACACCAAATTAAGTGCTAGATTGTCTTTACAAAAACCCCCTTTTAACAACTTCACATTTAGAAAAGATAATGAGGAAATCAGACAAAATAATAATACATGACAAATGAATTATACATGCAAAGAGAGCAAAGATGAACAGTGAGTATGAAACTGAAACATGTTAACTGCGACCAATGAAATGAAATGAAAGAAAGGGATGGGAATATAAAAGAATGGTTACAATCTCCAAACAATTGCACTTGTGGGATTACTTCCTTAAAATATTATCAGCATTTTTGGTGGTGTTTACATTTACTAGCTTCTCTGTGGTGGTGCTTCCACTATCTGGAACAGTTATTGCCTACTCATGGTATTAAGCAAGACTGGTTTTAAATTGCTGACCTATTTTGTCAATCACAGAGGTGGCAATGTCCTTATATAGTAGCTGCTATAATACAAAAGAACCTCCATTTTTTTACACATGTATTAGTTGAGCATAAGTAATAAATCACAAAATACTGTTTATGCTCTTGCATACTAATATTAAATCAAAAGTTGGCAATTATTTTAAAACAATGCAAATTATTTAAATATACAATATTAGTTCTTCTAAAACTTGTTAAACTTATTTTAAAGCTAACTTGATTTAAAAGAATTTTGCCGCCTTTGTAATTAAATAAATGCTACATAAATAAAGCAAATTTGATAAGTTCATTAACCAAATAATTACTAAATAAAGACAGGTAATTTCTGATTACCCAAACCCTGCTTAAAAGAAACTTTATCAGGAAAGTACAAAAATCATATGACCAATATTAACTTTTTTACAACCAATGTAAACTGTTCAGGTTTAAACTTCAGAATTTCTTCAAAACCATTCTTTTGATTGTGGAATATCTCACCAAACATAGAAAGTAAAAAAAAAAAAAAAAAAAAAAAAAAAAAAAAATGCACAGTTCCTCAACTCATGAAACCAATTTTACACTCACATTCTAATATTTTGCTTGCAGTTTCTCACTTTGTATTTCAATGAAGTCTGGCCATCTAGGAAGTAAAACTTCAGAGACTGTGAATCATTGCATCCTTTACTGTTGGGAGAAAACCATATTTCTAACGAAATCTAATGTTTTTTCCTCTCAACAGCTGCTAAACTTGAAAGTATTATTATGATTTCCTATGACCAAAAATGTACATTTGGGAATGGGAAAACTACTTATCAGTGAAATGAAGGTTTAATACATGGTCTCAAAATAGTGTCATATGGCCTTCGAAGCATTTTTATATGGCCCATGAATATATGAAAGAAAAGCTTAAAATTTTTAAGATTTGAAGTCTGATTCTACAATACTTTCATTTACCAAAAATAAGTAACATCCCAGAAAATCTACAAACAGAGCCAAATAATTTATGCTGCGATATAAATCTCATTCAGAGATTTGAAGATACAGATCTGACTAACTTTTATGATTTCTTGTCAAAGGATGAATATCCTCAGTTACAAATTTTTGCAGTAAGAATAACCACTTAGTTTGGGAGTGCTTTTTGAACTTAAATATATGTTTTCTGTAGTTAAAAATTAATAAGACAAGAGCTGGACTGACCAATAAGCATCTGCAGTTCATGCTAAAGATACTTTTCTCCAAGATTACTAACTTTATCAAAAACAAAATGCCATGAGGTGTACCCGGTAGCAGTTAAGAAATAAAGAAGCTTAGTGATTAAATAATATATTAGAATTATTTGAAATAAATGTCAATCTGAAATTTTAATGTTTAATTGTCAATATGTTTGAACTGCAAAATGTAACTAACACAAAGTTCTTACCAATACTGACCTTTAGATTTTGAACAGAAAATATGAATTTGAATTTTTTTTTTAAAAATCTTATAGGTATAATTCCATTACTGGGATCGTAAAAAATCACCAAACTATTGTTGAAGCCGATGTTGCCTAAAATTATTATGGTAATCTTATTGCCAGGAAGGGAGCATATTACTAAATAGCTATCTAAGAATATTGTTTTAATTTAGATGAAAGGTTAATTTCATATTTTTTTATTATAATCCATTAATAAAATAAAATGGCCAAACACAACTGAAACAGGAAATATAAAATTTTTTATGTCTTGAAACACTGCACAGAAAATTTCAGCTTCTTTTCTGTAAACATCTCCATATAAATTTGTAGAAATAAGAATTAAGATACTGTCAAGCAGTAACCCAAAGGCATTTATTATGCCGTTTAGCACAGCCCCACAGCTGTTCTATTGTTTGTTATGACACCCACTTTCTGGGTCCAGAATATTTGTGGTTAACAGTAAAATGTTCAAAGCCAGCATCTCGTAATTTACATACCAAGTTGTATACTTTCCAGCAATCATAAGTAATGCTTCCTTTTCTGATATTTTCCTTTATGACATTCACTAAAGTTTTTGCCAATTAATTTTGAACATTAAGTAAAAATGTAAAAATACATTCAATTCCCTACAGAATCCACCAAAAACCCATTAAGGCCAAAGAAAACACCCGATGTCGCTCTTTCTTTGAGAAAAAGACTTTACTTCAATAATTTTATCACTACAGCCAATTTTCAATTTCAGCTGAGGAATTAAATTTGATACACACACCTCCCGCATATAACTGTTTCAGTCTACAGTTGTATTGTGGTTCATCTTCAACTCAAGTTCACAAAATTCAAGAATGCCATTTCCTCAGACCAAAGGTAGATGAACTTCATATCTTTAAGCAAGGGGATTTTCGATCCTTCTAACAAATTTTGTGTTCTTAATGCTTTCTTCTCATTACAGGACTCTTTCCTGGAGCACAATTTTGCTGTTGATTATTAATAAAATACAGTTTCATCTTGTGGTTCTTCAAGCATAATTTTCTATCATGAAAGTTACTTTTTCTTTAAGAAAATTCTACAGCAGACATTTTATCCTTGGGCAATTTATAAATTGTTAGTTCCATAATATTATCAAAAAATTAAACCCATATTTCAATGGTGACTTAAAAATCTATAACTATCTAAATTTATGCATAGTCTAAATTCATGTGCATTCAAAGAAATCTAAATTTATGTATAATTTGTGATTAAATGCATGCCTTTGTTAGATTTGGCTCTGTCGCACATTTATTTTCACTGCAGTTTCACTTGGTCATGATAAAGGAACTGTACCCATTATTGTTCCTATTTATGTAGGTTTTGTTTCCCTGCAATTTGAGATCAATAGTTTAATATACAACATGATAAAGAGTTGACCATGCTGAGCCAGATTATAGCAATAAACAAGACAAATGTCTACGATTTGGCCATACAAGGAACCTGATCAAAACATCCACTTTCGGGGGGGGGGGGGGTACCACTTTCGGGGGGGGGGGGAGTTTTTTTTTACTATAACATATACAGAGTTTCTTGTTTATTTGTACACGCTCTTATAAATGGTCCATTGTATGTTAACAATGTTGTGCTGACATACTGCAGGGTGGGGTGTGACACTGGGAACAGGAATGCATGGAAAGCAGTGGCAGATAAGTCTAGTAGAAACATTATAATTACACATAACCATAAGCACAGTACACAACCCAGACTCATGTGCATGTTTGATGTACATACCACAAGATATTTTAACTTACATACAAAAAGAGGGATAGCTCTTTATCTCCCATTTTACTGTGCTGATTGACAAAATTTGATTTGCATTTCTCATATCTTAAAGGTAGGATATATATTAGATTTATATATTTTGTTCTAACAGAGGTATTTTAACACAAAATAGGACTTTTTCTGAAATGATATACTGACTTTTTTTCCATATTTCAATCAAATTATGACTAAATATTAAATTTTCAGGGTTGCCACTCAAACAGGAGAATGAAATTCCCTGACTTTTCTAGTTTTTCCAGGTGTGTTTTAAGAAAATTCCAGTCTATCCACATAGTGCATGTTGGCTGTACTGAGAGGTAAATTATTTATGGTACCACTTGAAAACACAAAAATTTGCCAATTACATAAGATTATATACAGTAAACTCTCGCTACAACGATACCCGATACAACAATAACTCCCTCTACTACAATAATGTTTTGTGGTCCCGGTGATTTTGCATATAAACTAATGTTAATCTCCCCTCAATATTGTTATATTCTCTAGAACAATAAAAACTGTAAAACGATTTTTTCAATCTAAATTTCAGTATTATTTTCTCCCTTTATAATAATATTTTGATTTTCAAATGCTTTTTTTTTTTTTCGTTTTCTTTTGTTATTTTTTCCATCTATTAAGACTCATTGTGGATATTCAACATATCCCTGAATAAATAGCGATTGTTCAGATTTCAAAACAGATGAAGACCACCCTTTTGGGAATTGGAGTGGGTGAGGGGGGGTGAAGTGTAAATGTATGCCTAGTCTCATTTCCCAGTAAGCTTTGGAATTATAATAAGGTTTAAGGACATCTAGACCTGTCTGGTCACCTTGTCACAGAACAAGTGCCCTTTGTTAGAGGAACAGGGGGAGATGGAGGCGGGGTGATGTTAAGTGACGTACTGAAAAGTGAGTTCAAAGGTTGTTTTATAGTCTTTAACAATTTTGAGTTCTACGCGAAACATTTGGTTTAAACTTTTCTTTCTTTCACGCGATATTGTTCCCTAATATGGCAGGGCGAAAGCAACTACCTTTTCGAGATAAACTGAACGTTATCAATGATATTGATGAGGGAATGAAGCAGATTGATGCGGCTAAGAAACATGGATTATCGCAATCTACAGTTGCAACGTTCCTAAAGAAGGGAAAGCAAATCGAAGATGCTGTAACTTCAAATGAAATTAACCCAGAGAGAAAACGACTGAAAGTTGCGACAAATGAAAACATTGATGCTGCTGTTTTAAAATGTTTTCAAGAGATGACAGCAACAAATGTCCCAATAAATGGACCTTTATTATGTGCAAAAGCACGGAAATTTGCAGCAATGCTAGGGAACGAAACTTTCAAAGCTAGCAATGGTTGGTTAATGCGTTTTCGAGATCGTCATGGAATAACTTTCCAAGAAGTTCACGGAGAGAAAAAGTCAGCCCCGATAAACGACGCAAATGAATGGCGGCAAAACAAGATGAAAGAAATCTTAGAAAAGTATGCTCCAGAAGACATTTATAATGCAGATGAAGCTAAGCTGTTTTTCCAACTCCTACCCGATCGAACATTGGCATTCAAGAGTGAAAAGTGTTATGGAGGGAAGAAATCAAAGCAGAGACTGACTGTTCTTCTGTGTACAAATAGCACAGGAACGCATAGAATACAACCTCTCGTCATTGGTAAATCATTGTAGCCAAGGTGCTTTAAGAACGTGAAAAGTCTTTCCGTGGAGTATAAAGCAAATAAGAAGGCTTGGATGACGTCTAAATTTTTTTCCGAATGGTTACAGAAATTAGACAATGAAATGAAGAAGAGAAAGAAAAAAAATCATTTTGTTGATAGATAACTGCGGTGCTCACACGTCATTTCCAAGCTACAAAATATCGAAATCGCTTTTTTCCCTGCCAATTGCACTTCAATTTTACAGCCTCTTGATATGGGCATAATTACGTGCTTCAAAGGATATTACAGAAAACGGTTGGTGGACTCCATACTTGTAAACTTTGAAAATAAAGTAGAAGACCCTTTCAAAGCTGTAAATGTCAAGGAAGCGTGTGACAATATTGCTGGAAGTTGGTGGGAAGTAACAGAAAAAACCATTCGGAATTGCTAGAAAAAGGCCGGTTTTTGTGTTATGGAAGATAAGAAATCTGATAATGATGAAAATTCCATAGACAATGATCTCTCAGATGATCAAGAATGTGTTTTGCACATCAAAAAATCCATATCCCAACTTGAGGAAACAAGCGGTAAAAAGTTTGGAATTAGTATAGAAGACTATTTAACAGCAGATGATGATCTTATGGTTTTCGCAGGAGTTACTGTCTGAAATTACTGATGAGATAGGAAACAATGATGAAGATGATGATGATAATACAGGTCCATCGCAGTCCTTATTGTCATCCCAGGAAGCTCTTCAATCTGTGAATTCTCTACGGACATTTTTTTCAAGCCTTCCGTCAACAAATGAAGAACATTTTCATACACTAGACTCAATGCATACAGTATTGGTGAACTTAACAGTTAAAAAAATGAATAAACAAACAAAAATATTGGATTATTTTCAATAAAAAGTGTTTTCAGGTATGTGAATATTTATGTGCTTATTTTCTGAATTTATCTTATTTATTTTTTTTTTTTAGTATTTAAACCACTATTATTAGTATTTTACAAATTAATTTCTTCTAAATATAGACTTAAAAGTAGTATGTTATGCACCTTAAACTAATAATAATAATAAAAAACTCTTATTAAATGCTCAAAATATATGGGCCCTCGATATAACAATATGCCTCTCTACAACAATATATTTATTTGGTCCCTAAAAGGACACTGTATATTATATACCAGACATGGCCAAACTGTAGCTCTCCAACAACTTAACTGTGGCTCACGGGCTAATTGTGATTCTTTGCCATCTGAAACATGACTTGTTTTGAATAAATATAGTTTACTTTTTAATACAAATGGAATTTAAAATAGAAATCATGCAGTGCCACCTTTCTTTATTAACCCCTGATTTAATTTCTGATATTATGTATGTAAAAATTTGATAGATTTCAAACTGTCCACTGCTGGCTTATTGACAGAGCAACAAATACGTAAAATTACAAATAATTTCATTTCTGGTAATTACTATTCCGGTTATGTTAACTTTTCGAACAGGTAATCATCACTGAAAAACACTATTACGAATTTAATCTAAAATGCAATCCTAGTATATCTATTTAATTATTCTCCCAAATATTTTTCCTCTCAAGTTAATTTTACTTCAGGCAGTATCTGCTTACGTTCTTGTGTGATCCCATTGTTCACGACAGTTGTGATCCACCTGGAAGATTTGCTATTCATTGCAGGATACAACTTTTATTCAGTCCTTGAATTTTATGAGAATTTAATTTTTAGTGAAGTGAACCTTCAGCCTCTTACTTAGTTAGGAGGTCTCAGTTTTCTGCAGAACGCCTTCAAAATTAATTTCCTATCCCTAAACAAGTCAGACATTTTTATGCAATTGCTTCACAGATTTCGCAACCATTCACAATAATATGCTTAATGAAAAATTTTCCCGTATGAAACTATCTTTCATAATAATTCCTTAGAAATCCTAGACAGAGATCATAATTTATTTCACCAATGGTTGCGCATGCTGAAATGTTTGGAGCCGTAAGAAGAATCACTGATTTGGCAACGATTTAAATTTTAGTCATTTTATCTAAAGGAATAGTTTCACGATTATGACAGAGAAAATTGCTTGAAATTCGAAAGTATTATTAACTAAAAATACATAAATTTAGACGGATGAAGCAACATTAAATGATACGAATAACATTAAAATAAAGTTAATTACTTAAAAACTGAATTATAAAAAACAATGATTTTTTGGCGAATATAGTTAGTTATATTTAATGGTTAGTCTAGGTGATCGATAACTTTTTTTTTTTTTTAATTTTACTGCAAAATGATAAGGCCTTTATTAAAAAGAAAAAAAGGTTTGAAAGATTTTGTGCTAAAATTCTAGTATACACCACGGCCTTGGCACGATTTTGAAAACTGCCGCCAACACAAAAATGACCTGTTTACTGCTCATCATAATGGTGCCAAATCCCATACGTTTCTTTACTAGAATTAAACTGATTTTTTTTTTTAATACAAGAATGGGAAGGTATTTTCTTTCATGCAACATGCACTGTCTGTGTGTACCATTACTAGGATTAAACCGATTCTATTTTATATGAAAATGGGAAGGTATTTTCTTTCACTCAGCATGCACTGCAAATCACTTTCACTCAGCATGCACTGCACATGTGAGTCTCTCGATTCTTGAGGTGGCTAGACTGCAGATTACGGGCCAGTCGCCAAATGATGCAAAATCATGCCAAATCTGGTAACCTCTCAACGTCATGAAAATATTTAGGATTTAAGGTTACAGTTTATAACATTTAAGCAGGCTTTTTGAATTTTCGTCATTTCACTGTGCTTCTAGCCAATTGTGTGAGCAAAATGGCTGACATAAAGAGTTGAACGTGTGAATTTTACTTATTTGGTTCGGTTGCAAGATAAGGGCGAAAGATGTGCGATAGAATGGTGCATGAATTATGGTTTGATTGCGAATATGTACGAATGTCCTAAGTGTAAAAATAGTATGAAATTACTTGAAATGAAAGATGCAACAGATTTGTGTGAATGGAGGTGTGCGTCCGTTACATGTGGTTAAGCACGTGGTTGAAATGACCCGTAGAGTCGGTGTTGAATGAGCGCGCCATTTTGAATTTCATCTCCATTGCATTGTTACATTTTAGTGTGGATATAAACAAATGCGAGTTTCTACTATTTATTATAAATAAAAATTTATTCTAAAAATAAATATTGCGTTGTTAAAATTGTTTAACCACTTTTTATTTTTTTTTTACTATACTATTGCTCATGTTTCAGTAGATTGAAATTTTGAATTTTATCATTTTTTTCTTCTGCATTTTTTTTTAAGTTTTAGATTAAATATGAATCAATGCTTTTCCGATCATTTATTACTCATTTACTGCTTATTACAATTTCTTAAATTTCATGCTAAAACGTTTTACTCCATTTTGCTACAGTCTCAAAAATGGTATATATTATGAAAAGTTTCAATATTGTTGATGAAATAAAATACATAGTTATAAACTTTCAAATATTTTATAGTTGTTTTGCTTGCACTTCTGTTTCAGATATTTTTGCATGTTTACAGGATTCATTCAAATTCACAACCATCTAATACGGTGATATAATGAGTTAGTGATATTCTAAAACACGTGAAAATAACCGATTTGGCGACTTTTCGAAAATGCACCAAACTGGCCCGTAATATGCAGTTTTACCCTTGAGGTTACTGGAAACTTCCTTTTCCTTTCTAAAAGACAATCTGATCGGAGTTGCAAAAACTGGCTCTACACCAGCTGCTTGAATGATGCTTATGCGAAACCTAATTCACCAAGAAAGCGACCACTTCCAATGTTGGCGCAAAACTCGTTTCTTTGGGAGGTCGCTGTATGAAATTCCCTGACTTCTTTTATCAATTTTCAAATTCCCTGACTTTTTCCAGTTTTTCAGGTAGCGTGGTAACCCTGAATTTCATAAAATTTCGTGAGAAACTTAAGAGAAATTTAAAAATTTGTATTGGAACACTCTTCTCAGTTTGTATCAATAACAATTCACTTGCCAAAATTCTTAATTTACGGTAACCTATTTTCCTTCCCCATCATCATGCCTGAGAGTTGAAAAAAGGTGCATCATTCATTCTTTCGAATAATTTTAACAAAGTGCAAAAACCACAATTCATATTACTATGCTTATAACAAATATGCCAAATTTCAAAATCCACCAATATATAAATTCATGTATAGCTTGAGAAATTTTGAATAAAAACTAATTTTTTGCAGACATGCCTAGAAATACATTTACTTTAAGACAATGGTAAAAATTTTACATGTTATAACTCAAATATTTTTTGAAAAATTTTTAAAAATTGGTAAAAAATACGAATTTTAAAAATAAATCAGAAAATTTCTGTGAATTTTATTTGGACTTAGCCTAATTTCAAACCACAAAAGAAGGAATCAAGTAAATTTAATAAAAAGAAATATTAATAAACGTATTCGAAATTCAGTTAACACTTAGCAGCTAAAATTTTGAGAGCTACTTTTTTAAAAATTACTCGTGCAATTTTTACAGAACTTAGTATTTGGGCATAATTTGAGTCACAAAATCAAAATATGGGAAAAAATTGGTATCTCATTTCAAAAGTCCAATTTTATATCAAAATACTTAGGTAAGAACAATGCTATATATACATCTGATATATATCCCACATTGCACTTTTGAGACCTGAAAAACACATTAAATTTCACCTATTGACTTGCCAGAACACGAGATATAGAAGGTCTGCTCCAACCATTTTTTGTGTGTGCAAAGTGTACATGCCTCTACTCATATATAAGCTTATATAAAATATTTTTATACATACTGCTAAAAGTGTAGTGACACAAAGCGGAAAAAACATAACTTGACCATACAACAAAGCAAACAGTGAAAAAAATTAAGCAAGAATGGTTAGAGTACACGTTCAAGAAGTACAACCATTTACTGCTATGCTTGCAACACATTTTTGATGAAACAAATAACATTCAGACTGATACTCAGAATGGAAAAAAGCACAGACAAGAGAACAAGAATCTGAAAATTCTACTCATTATAGGTACTTCGTCAAATTTAGTTTAGTATAAATTCTAACACTGAAAATTAGTATTTAGAAGGGAGAAAATATATTGGAGAAAAGTACTGCTACAAGCAGTAACAAAGTTTTTAATTAAAAATGAACCTTTTTCTATTTCCCATAGAATAAATTACATTCAAGCAGAATTTGATGAGTTCCTAGCTTTGCATATAAAACAATTCGAGCAGCTGAAAGGGCCAATGTGAGTTATCTTTTGTCATCCATTTGGATAAATTTATACAAATACTAAATGAAAGTGAAGAAGTGTTATAAACATTCATGCTAAATATTTTTAAATATAATTGAAAATTATTTGACTGATATTAATTCAATAAAATCTTATTCCAATTCCAAAAAAGGAAAAGATTTTTTTTTTATGACGACAACATGATGACATGGGTTCAGGTAGTTAACGTCAAGAATCCTTTAATGAAATCCTTTTTATGTAATTCATGACAAAAAAACTTTGCAAAGACCTTTGCAAGTTACAAAAACTTTCACAAGATTTAAAAAAAAATACTAGCAGGCAAGCCCACGAGATGAGTGGACTGTGGCTAAAGCAATATTTATAAGTTTTATGTATTGAAAATCTGATGAATAAATAAAATGAACTATTAATTAAAAAATAAAATGAACTATTAATTTAATGTTGCATACACAAAGTTGCTAGCTGTGGCCAAAGCAAAATTTATAAGTTACGTGTACATGTGAAATGCAAATGTATAGAAACAATTCAGTATGAATGAAATAAGTTCATTCTTTCAAAGCAACAACCAATTCATAAATAACTTTTTTTGTAACCAAACCAACCATAAAATTTCTAAAGGAAATAAAAACTTTAAACACTTAGCTTAATATGTATACATACAACATAATCATTTAAATTTACTATTACAGTACAATTTTTTCTCAATATCAAAAAAAGAATTAACGTGGCAATAATATATCGTGTCAGCTATCCTAATGTGAAACAAAATGTCACCAACAACAGCTATTTACACTCATGTCCAAAATTATCTTTACATACCCAAAAATGATGATATTCAACGAAATATCGAATCAATGTGATCCGTATTTGCAGGGAATGTGTGAAAACCAAGCCTAATTAGCATTATCCAATCAAAAGTAATCAAACGGTTTGTGATATGCAAATCTAGGCATTACGTCATCCAAGGGTGAATCAAGCGCTTTGCGCAAACAATATTTGAGTGAATTTCTGCAACATAGCGTTTGATTTCAGTGTGTAGGCACTCAAAGCAGTTTGTTATGGCTTCGAAGTATCATTTGGAAGAATCTGTAAAGTGGCGAATTATCGGCCGTTTAGAAGAAGGGCAGTCAATCATGGAAACAGCCACATGTCTGAATATTTCAAGACGGACAGTCTCTAAGCTATGGAAACGAATGACAACTGCTTCTGAAGATCGGTATCTGGCATTAACTGCTCGTCGTAACAGAAAGGCTACTGCTCGCCAGTTACGTTCAGAGGTTGCAGCCACCACTGGAACTGTTACATCACAGCAAACAATATACAGAAGGCTTAATGAAAAAGGCCTTTATGCCAGAAAGCCAAGGGTATGTGTTTTACTGTCTTCACAGAAAAAGAGAGATCGCTTTAATTGGTGTAAAGAACATCAAAACTGGACTGAACATCAATGGTCCCATGTTCTCTTTACTGATGAGTCGCAGTTTAGTTTAACTGGTGATTCTAAACGTGTTTACATCTGGAGGGAGTCAGGAACACGAAATGATCCCTCGAACATTGTGGAACATGACCGTTTCGGTAGTGGAGGTGTGATGTTATGGTGTGCAATAATGATCGATGGACGTACGCCCCTATACGTGTTCAGCAGCGGATCTGTGACAGGCCAGATATATCGGGATGAGGTCTTAGATCCTTATGTAAGACTTTTCAGGGGTGCATATGGACCTGACGTTTTATTTATGGATGATAATGCCCGTCCACATCGAGCAAACCTCGTTGATGAATTCCTTGAAAGTGAAGACATTAAGCGAATACCTTGGCCACCAAACTCTCCTGACCTTAACCCAATAGAGAACTTATGGGACGACCTTGGAAGAGAAATTGCACGTATACATCCTCCTCCTAGAGATGTAAATGCTCTGAAGACGGCATTGCTGGAAGAGTGGAGATTAATTCCCCAAACTGTGGTTAACAACGTTATTTCCAGCCTTAAAACACGTTGTGATATGTGTGTATAAGTCAGGAGAGATCATATTCCATATTAAATTCGTAAGACTTAATTCTTTTTCTGAATCATTCCTTTTTTTCTTAACTCTCTCTGTCACACTTTATCACCATGTTTATTGTTTCATGCTACAATTTTATATCATATGAGGTGATCTTCAAGTTTTTCTTTTGCATTTATGTGTCATCATATTATGTATGATTCCACGAAAATTCATTAAATTATAAGTCATAGTCTCTGAGAAATCCGTAAATTTATGCATGTAAACATAATTTTGGACATGAGTGTATTTAAAATGCTGATGTTAATCAAAAAATTTTCCACATACAATGATGTCGCATGCAATCGCGTGCTGTCTTCAATATCAGAATATGACCTTATTTAAAAATAATGGTGAAAATGCGCTTTAGCCCACTGCTTGGCGATGTTTTGAAAATCGCCAATTCGGCGCATTTCTGCGAAACATCTTTGCAATTGCAACCTTCCCGACACGCTCCGCGAAAACCTATTATAAACAAAACATAGAATTCTAAAGCATAAATTAGTATGGAAACTGTTTACATAAAAAGATAATAAAATAATATGCAAAACGAACATTATGATCATTAAAATATTTGTCAGTTAGGTTTAAATTAATTATTTACATTTTATGTTGTAATACTTACACATTTTATGCCGTTACATAACCTTCCCGACACGCTCCGCGAAAACGTAACCAAAATGGCATCGAAGAAAGAAGGAATTTTTTTTAAAAGGGCATTAAAATTACAAACGATAAAATGTACACACCGTTCCATTTTAACTTTAAAAAAAAATCTGCGAATTGTACAATGTAGGCAACATACACAAATGAACAAAATAAGCTAAAATAACGAAAATAAATTACAAGAAAATGCCATGTGCACAGCGTTCCGTTTTAACTTAAAAAAAACATCAGCGAATTGCACAATGTAGGCAATGTTTCCGTAGCTTCAAAATACCTAGTCAGCCATGTTGGCGGATATACGGAGTTACCCATGTTGGCGCGTTTATTGCTCATTCAAAAACAATCGCCGCCAAGCAGTGGGCTAAAGCGCATTCCAACCAAAATAATATATTTAATGCTTGGTAATGCTATTTTTATTTCATATTTTGTAAAACTTACAAATTTCTGATTTCAAACTCTACGCTTTGAAAGTGAACAGCGGCAATACTTTTCAAAATAAAACATAACAGAAAAGTATTGAATTTTCATAATAAATTATTACTTGTCTGGGGTGAGATTTAAAAGAGATATCACCATACCTACAGTCAACAATAGTTAAATGATAAACTTGGCCATAATTTCTATAACTATAAAAAAAAGAAAAAATACTTTTTCATAACAATAACAGCAATTTTTATTGCTTGGTATTTACGTATTCATGCAACCACCTTAGTAGAAGTCACCAGATTTTCAGAATTTGATAAACTCTGACAACCACGCACATGACCATTCTTCCACCAACCATGCTCATAATAATCGTTTGTCGAGCAATGCCGCCATTTTCATATGCATTTCATTTCACTGCATTCCAAGTTCAAATAGCTTTTACAAACAAATCATATTTTTTGCCTTAGTTTTAAAATATCAGTTTCCTAAATCTACCAACAATGAAAGAAACCAAATGTAATGATGCAACAGCTCTCAGTGAACCATGGCCTGCAGTGCCCTCATATCTGCTTTCTCGACCATTGGCTCTGGGGTGCATGAGCATCTACCTGAACAAGTGGTCAGCTTGTAGCAGAACTTTCAGTGTTTAGCTTGCAAATAAACTTGGCACTCACTTTATCGACCCACTCAAGGGATGAAAGGTTGAGTCAACGTTGCCCAGCCCATGGTGCTGCTGTGTGGTATGGTAGCCACTGCATCTACCAGCAATGAAAGAAACTGCGTTAAAATTTCTAAAGGGAATATGAGAAAATGCATTTCCTAGATAGTCGCTGTTGCCGAGTCTCCATAATTCTCTTTTTTTTTTTTAAGCAAAAATAGCTCATTGTTCTCTTTGGAAGAAGAATGACGGTAAAAACTGCACAAAGATTTGAAGGAGGACATAAGCGTTTTATTTTTTTAATGTATCACGCAAACCTTATTTAATAATTCAAATTTGTATTTTAAATTGCTAAAGCATGTTTTCTTTTTACAATTTCAGAATGTTCATTGACTTTTGATAAATATCAATAGTTTGGGAATCTTTCTTAAAAAAACTGCAAAAACCAGGAATTTGCACCTAATAAGTAACTTTCACCGTTTCATCTGTAAAATTTGCCAAATTGTGCCAAGGGGGTTGTGTTAATACGTAATACCTATTGCTTTTACATAAAACTGAATCTTGTTTATGTAAATTCTATTTCTTTGCATTAATGAAAGAATCTGTAAAAATCGCCAAATTATGCCAACATGGTTGTGTTAATACATAATACCTATTGCTTTTACATAAAACTGAATCTTGTTTATGTAAATTCTATTTCTTTGCATGAATGAAAGAACATGTTCAGATTAAAATAAATAGATTATACTATCACAATTCATGTTTAATCAGTTACTTCCCTATTTTATTTATATTTCTGTTTTAGTAATCATAAAATGCAGTCAATTCGTGAATGTCATACAACATGCGTATCTGGAATTTCACAATATTCGAAACCGATAGAAAGATTAAGGAGTAGGGATTTTAATGTGATTTCGTTTAAAGTAAAAAATACTAATTCATAAAACAGTTAACTTTTCACACATACGAATATTATATACGAAAGATTTTGGATAGAAATAAAATTTCTTTAAAAATGTCACTGGCAATTCTGCCCCAAAGTACTTTCATATATTAAAAAAAACTCACTATACCTCTAAATCACAAAACGGTAATAACCACTTCTCGCTGCCACTGTCACACACAAATATTAAAAATTTAACGTTCATAATTACTCACAACTACCTTTCCCGCTTTTCGCTTCTATATGAACTCTATGCACAGTAATTTCAAATGGTGATGAAATTTAATTTATTCTAATTAAAGAAAAAATATGAAAGTGGCAAAAGCACTTACCTTTGATTATTTGTGGTGCTTACAAATTTAATGAACGAATTTTCTTAAACGCGCTAAAAATATCAGTTACGGTTATCTGATATGATATATTTTCCAATTCATTGCACTTTCATTCTACATATGCTCTGTGGCTCTTCAGATAACTTATGAGCATTAACATATTTTGAGATATGAAGCAAATAGCGACAGAAAAATTTAAATAATCCATATACCTTGCTTTGAGTTATAAATTTAGAGTGCAAACAGAATGACTGCTGCCTCTAAAAGGCGGAGTCATTGATCGGCCCTCTTCGCTTCGAGCGAAGAAGCGCACAAATGAAGATGCCAGCTTCTGCGCATGTGTGGTGTCGAATGAACTTTGATGTTAAGTGTAACTCATTTCAAGCATCATAACATTCCTTAAATTAATTATAATTTTACTTTTTGCTGGAGTGATCTAATATGATTAAATCCTCTAAATTAGGGCCTAAAATAAAATTAGTGAAAATTAAAAATTCCCTAAATTAGCGCCACATAACAACTTCTCAATTAAAAGAAGCAGTAAACACCCTCAACTGTCTTAAACTGACCACTTGCCACTTGACTTCGTAAATCCCCCCCCCATGGCTGATAAAGAACGTTTGTAGCATTTGGAATTATGAAATTTTTTCATCCCTTCTCCGTTTGTTTCATAATTTGTAAAATGGTACATTTTAGGCTAAAATTCTTAAATAATATAGTTTAAGACAGTTTTAGGATGTTTATTGATTCTTCATTTCACACAGCTAGTCATATGATACGTTTGTAGATAAGACGAGCAGGAATATGATATAATAATACATATATGAAATCGGATACAAAATTAATTGCCCTGCGTTTTCGTCATAAATGCACATTACTTGACCTTTAATGCTAATGTAGCAATATAGTAGAACGAAATTAGCAATCAGTTACCAATTAAATATAAACACATCTTAATCCCGCTTTTTCCCACACATTTTCCTCTTCTCCCTAGCTCCTATTCCTCACATGATATTTACTTCCGTTGGTGTAATGAAATGTTGCCGATATCCTTAAAGGAGCCAAATTCGCGGCACCAAGGCTATTCTCCGAAGAATATACCACAACTGTTTTTTTTTTAGCCCAAAGGCCCAGAATGGTTATTAATTTCATTTTGACATTTTGCGTCGGTTCACTATAAATGTCGGTTCACTTTTCAAATTGTTGCCACCAAATATTAGAGAGCCTGCATTATATTAAAAGGAATTAAATAATGAAGAATATGCATGAAGTATGTATGTTTCTTGCACTGTGAAAAAACAACGGTACCTAGAGACATTACATTTTCAAATAAATCAATCAATCAATCAATAAATAAATATTTAAAAAAAGAAAAAATCAGAAAAGTTTCAGATTTTAAATTACTACCAAAGGGGCGTTTTTTAACATTTTATGTGTTACCTTTACTTATTAACTATTATGTTCTTCGCACTTGAGTTTGTTAATAAAAAATTCGTTAAAGTGTTACAATATATGAAATCAATAATAAAACAAATTTCAAATTTCAAATTAGGGCTTCCAGATGCTCATATTCGGTGGAAGATTACGTCATTCAAAATTTGATGGCTCTAGGTACCGTTGTTCTATAACAATGCGGGAAATACATACATTTATGCAGATTCTTCATTATTTAATTTCTTTAAATATAACACAGGGCGATAATATTTGGTGGCAACAATGTGAAAAGTGAACTGACACTTATAATGAACCAACGCAAAATGCCAAAACGAAATTAATAATCCCTCTGGGCAAACTGTCCCTTTAGACTTAAAAAAAAAAAAAAAAATCTGAAATGTTTCAGATTTTAAATTACGTCCAAAGGGGCGTTTTTTTAACATTTTGTATGTTACGTTTATTTATTAAATACAATGTTCTTTCCACTTAAAACCATAAAATTCAGTTAAAGAATAATATCGCAAAATAATTTTAAACTGAGCATATCTTTAGAAGTTCCGATGCACAGTCTCACGCGCTGGAGATAAAAAATTTTTTCTGTACAACGTTGCCATTGCTCGCTTTGAAATCCTTGAGTTTGTTAATCAAAAATTCATTAAAGTTTTACAAAATATAAAATCGATAATAAAATAAATTCCAAATGTCAAATCTGGGCTTCCAGATGCCGAAATTCGCAGTCGGATTACGTCATTCAAAGTTGGATGGCTCTAGGTACCGTTGTTTTGTCACAATGCGAGAAACACACATTTATGCAGATTCTTCATTATTTAATTTCTTTAAATATAATACGGGGCTGTAATATTTGTTGGCAACAGTTTGAAAAGTGAACCGATATTTATAGTGAACCAATACAAAACGTCAAAACGGAATTAACAGAACTTCTGGGCTAACGCCGTTTGGGCTAATAAGTTATCCTCTACTAGAATATGGGCATCTGGAAGCCCAAGCTTGCAATTTGGAATTTGTTTTATTATCTTTTTCAGATTTTGCTAAACTTTAACGAATTTTCGATTAACAAACTCAACGATTTTAAAGCAAGCAATGGCAACATTGTACCAGAAAAAAAAAAAAAAAAATTCTCCAGTGCGCGAAACTGCGTATTGGAAATTCTAAAAACATGCTGTTTTTAAATTATTTTTTGATATTGCTCTTAAATTGAATTTTACGATTTAAGTGCGAAGAACATAACATTTAATAAATAATAA
>KK121761.1:247866-258266 GCA_000611955.2 Stegodyphus mimosarum
TAAAATCTAAAAGCTTTCAGATTTATTTTTATTTTTATTTTTATTTTATTTTATTTTATTTTATTTTATTTTATTTCTGAATATAATAACATAGTATCCAAACATTTTTGCTGAAAGCCTCTGAAGGTCGAGAATAAAGTAAAAATCAGTAATTTAGAAAATACAAATGTATAAAAGAAAATAAAAACAAAATAGTTTTCCTTCAAAAAGTATGGTTCGAATTGTATAAAATATATTTTAAATAGATTCTAATAACTGAAATTTAAAAAATAGGAGCGATGGAAATTTTGTCCACAGGAATGTTTGGAGACTGTTGCGAATTTCATCAATAGTGTAATCATAGCTGTACATAATTTTTAATTATCGCTTATGCATCAGAATTCTTTTTGAAATACATAGGACTAATTGAAAAAAATAACTAGAACTTTAATTTTGCGTACTTGAAATTTTCTGATATTGTGCATATAAAAAAACGTTTATATATCTCAGCAGAATATTTTGTGCGGCTTTTATTTTACAGCAAGGCCAGAAAGTCTCTTAACACTTGAACTAAATGCTTGTAACACTGTAAGATGGTAAGATATTTAAGACTTGAACGTCCCATTCTGCTTATGGATATGGCAACAATGCTCCTCACGTGAGTTTCAACGGGATTGTTATGTGATTGCCCGGGAAAGAGAATAAATTCTGTGAGTTGACTAGTTCATTGCCTCGCCATTCTCTGCTTGTTAAGAAGAATGGCAGATACCAGCAACTTCACTTTGGAGGAGCGCTAAATGACAAGTGAAAGGAAGCATAACACCAAAAATACGACACAAGTGATGATAGGTTTCGTGAACAGTTCGGTAAAAGCCATCAAGTCATCAGACTTTAATCACGTACTGTTAGCCAGACGATCCCCAAATTCACCAGCTCATTATCCTTGGCCACCTCGAAGTCCGGACCTTGCGACGGCAGACAATGCCTTCTGACAAATTATCACATCATACGTCAGGAAGAACGATACGTGAGCAATGATCCTCCGGAAAATAAGTGTGCTTGAAGCCTTTCAGCATGTAACACCGCAGTTGCTAAAGCGGGTGAGTAGAAAAACATTGAGGCGTATCAAACTATGCAGGGATAATGGTGGTGCACATACTAAAGTTTTGGACAAATAACTGTGTTATTAAAGTTACAATGAATTAATTGCACGTGTAAAGGAACTTTCTGGCCACCTTCTACATTTGCATTGTAATCAAATGCCCACAGCAGAACAAGCATAACTAATTAAGGATACCTAACAAAGTTATTATCGGTAAAAAAAGTAAAAAAAAAATGTAAAAAGTTGTTTCGGCCAGTTGAGTACTGTTGAATTTTGAGATATTTTCTTATATCTCGGAGTTTCAATTTCATGAGGAAAATCGAAGCAGTAAATAATATCATAAAAATAAACAGAGATGGTTGTAAATTAACTGATTTAAGAAATATTGCTTATTTCCTGTGTTTTCCCCCCTCCTTGTCTTCAGCATGTCAGGATAATACAGTGTCATATGCAAACTAGTATCGCCATAACTGAAATACTTCACTTTGTTAGAAAATAATTTTTATGAAAATATTTTTCAGCCAGTTTCAAGTTTTTCCTACATATACGGCAGTGCTTCTCGAACAGTGATCTAGAAGGGGATCGGAGAACACTATGTTAGCTTGTCATAAGCATACTTTGACAAACATCAATTTTATAGTAAAACATGAAATAAAATGTATTATTTTGCAGAGTCATTAGGTTATTTGGAAGCAGGAGATGTGAAAAATGAGCAATACCCTCGCCGGGGCTCGAACCACGGTCTTCTCGAGCACGCGCCGAGCGTGCTGACCACTAAACCACGAAGGCAAGCGAAGGAGGGGGAGAAATACCTCATAATGTTTTTGGAATTTCACTCAAATGGCTTTGACAAGGTAGGTTAGTTCAGTATAGCAGAATACACGAAGGGTATTCGTTTAAGAAGAAGTGTAGTTCTGTGATGGACTTTCTAAAAAACCTGCTCATATTCACATTACACATGAAGTTAATAAGTTTCCTTAAGATTAGGAAATTTTCTTTGAAGTCCTTCCTTATTGTTTGCTAACCAAACGTGCAGATAGCCCATTCACCAATACTCGAACTTGAGACAAATTATCATTGTTCAGAGGTCTTTGGTTTTAGCAGGAATACAACTTTACTATATTCTGATAGAGTAAAGAAAGCTAAAGCAGTAGGAAGGCTATTGCTATTAATCAATACCGTCTCGAAGAGTCTAGGTCGGACAATTTAGGTTGCGGCAAAACACAAGCTGATTATCTAGCTAGAAGTAGAAATACTTTCGTGAACGACTTTCTAAGGAAAATTGGCTCGTACTCACGTTACACATTGAGAAAAGCACTAAAACTTCCACGCAGTCAGCTTATTTGTCGGGACTTGAACTCTGCTCGAAATACTAGAGTTCAGTGATTTGACTGATCGATCGTGGTATTCGACTGAATTAAAGTCTGCAAAAATATAGAAGGTGTTGTCTAGGGCCTTGTAAAAGTCTAGAAATTGTATTAATGTCACTGAAAATGAAAGAGCTTTCAGCTCAATGAACAGTATTTCCAAAATAAGATCTTTGACTGTACAACATATTTTATATTTAACAATGATATCCTTAGATACGAAACCTGTAAGAAAATTTAATGTAAAAAATTTTTTGGAAGTCATCGCTTCCACCTGGAATCTCTCGAAAAGTAAACTGAAGTGAAACAAGCAAATGAGTATGGGAACTTCCAGCATAAATTGTGCCGCATGATTAAATATAATCTTTATTTAATGTAATTTCTGCCGGATATTAAGATTATCCACATTTTTGCATGAATTATTATTATTATACTTTTAAATATTTCTTGTTCATGTACATTTGCATTTCCGAATTTTTAAAAGTAAAACATTTAATTAGAATTCGATACTTTGATATTAAATTTTAACAAAGCCCTTACACTTAATGATAAAGTGTGAGCCTTTTGTTAAAATTTTTATAACTCAGCACTGGTGCTTCCCAAATAAAAGTTTGCAGAGTACTCCTTGTCTCTATTTTTTTTTTAATTTTAATCTTTAATATTGAGTTTAGAGGAAAAAAATTTGCTATAAGTTCCACAAGATGGGTTTTGATAGAATGCCGGAGCTTGATACTAATAAAAACGTTTTACCTTTAGTATCATAAATAGTTGGAAGTGCTTTGCCCGGAGACTGATTACGATTATGTTTTGAAAGCTGAAATGATATATTATTCAGTAAAAATATTGTTATCGTAACTATAGATCTAAATAGCTCTATGTACTTTTAATTTTTTTTTCTCCCTCCATTCCGCATGCCTTCGTAGTGTAATTGCAAGCACGTTCGATGCGTATTTGAGGAGTCCGGAATTCGAATCCTGACGAGAAATCTGAATATTTTTCTCCTCTTCCCTATCGATAAAACCTAATGACTCTATATCCCGTGTTCTAAATATCATATGGACATCAATGATTTGAATGAACATGCAACAGAGGAGAGATCTTCCTCCGCTTTAAATTGAAATAAAAGTTATTTGTGAAATTCAATGGGACAGAAAAGGCTAAGGTCTTTAACAGTCCTTGCTACGAAAAAAGGTACTACCAGTATATTATTCATCATCTTCTGAAATGAAATCTGAAAATAAAAATTAAATATTTGAAGGTTAATTAATGACTATAATTATGTATCTATTCCCTTTATACTAGAAATTCTTTTTATTATACAATTACTAGTTTATTAGTACTTGCATTCCGTATTATAAAAACTTTAAGTGACATTATTTAAGCTTTAATTTAATTAAAATGTTTTCTAGGTTAAGCCAAAAGCTTAATCCGGCATTGATACAAATATTATCCGAAGAAATATAACTAATAAGGTATATGAGAACTGTTCGTATTTAGTTACCATAATGCGTGGTTTATTTATTAGTTGGCTTGGCAAAGCAGTTACAACAGGAAAGTTCTGTTTATTAGAATTATGAACAGAATCATAACTCCAACGTGTACGCACAGGACGTATAAAAATGATTCCCAATAAGTTAGTAAGCAAGATGATATTAAACAACACAGCAGATACATTAGAATATGCAGATATTCCAATCCTATGAAGGGCAGCCAGTGTAATAGTAAATCTCGGAAAAAACGAATTCAATTGTTTTTCGGAATTTCACTTTCGTATGAGAATTAAATAACTTAGAAATTCATTAAATTACCTAAAAATAAACATTTGACATATCTAAAATACGTAACTTTCCTCCTTTTTTTATTTCTACAACTGTTGACTTTTCTTCGCTTTTTGATTGAAAATTTTTATCTTCTTCCTAAGTTTCCGACCTTCCTTCAAAACTGATCGTTTTCAGTAGGTCTAGCGTTTATTTGCTGATACAAAAAACTATGATTTTTTGCTTCATTTCGTCTTAAGCTGAGAATTTTTAAATTTCTTTGGTTTTGGATCGACCAAAGTATATGAGCAGTCTGAATTTTCAGAATCATAGTAACTCATTAAAAACAGAGAATTTAAAAATCCAGCAGGTGAAAAAGTTTATTGACATAAAAGATAGTAGGGTCATCCTCGTTCGTTGTCATCGGGGATAATAACGAATTCAAATCTTCAACAAAGGCTCCTTAGTTTCGAGGCCAGTATATAAAATACACGACCGTTTTGTTCGTTCCTAAAGCTTTGAATTCTACAGATGGAGTGGATATGGTTGTTGTATATTAGTATTTCGACTAGAATTTCAATTCCAGTGAATAGGCTTACTGAGTGGGTATTTTCCTGTTTTCTGCTTGTGTAATGTCAATACGAACAGATTTCCCATAGACAGTCATCCCTGAAAGCATCCCTCTTTTTACGCAGTGTGTGTTTTGCCAAAAACAAAGAATCCATCTCAAAAGCTTGCAGTGAATACTACTTCATACGCGGGGGAAACCCACTAAAATTTTTCATACCTATCGTCTAAATGGCATCGAAACGAGTGTATTCAATATCACCCGACAGTTTGATAGTGAGGTACTGCAAAACATGGCTTCAAAGAAGCCAAGAATTGCTACGAGATAAATATTAAAAGGTCTACTAACCATTTTTAAGAAAGCGTACAACTATAAAAATCGGATACAAAATTATATCACTTTATTAACAGGCAACAACATAATACATGATTTTATTCCTAAAATTATTGTGTGTATTAACGTTGTAATAAATGAGGCATCAAAAATTAAGCATGAATATATATTCTTCTTTGTTTTCATCCTAAAAGATGTGAAAAGAGGTTTGAAAGTAATACTTTATCATATAGTTTAACATAATATTTATACCCACAATTTGAAGTTGAAACTCTTCTTAAAAGTTTAAGACAAATTCGTGATTACAAATTCGGGATTCTACTGTATTAAAACTAATAAAATAGCTGATGTCTGTTATAATTATGGCTCATTATAGTGGCTAATCCATTACAGGGACCAGCGCAAAAAGACAAAAATTAATGAAAATACATCGAATTCGTTTTCTTCGTAAAGATCTTTTGTTACATTTTCTTCTTTTTTTTTAGGTTGAGAGCGGTCATCAGAAACAGAATCATCTCTGTATTATATTTCAGATGTAAAAAAATATAAACAAATACAGAATCATTGAAAAAGAATGGTAGGATTACAAAATTGCATTAGGCAAAAAAATAAATAAATAAACAAAATAAAAAATAAACGCATACGGTTGTAAATGTTTTACTACTATACTCAGAAATATATGAAGTTTTATATAAATTTCACTACACTTCGATATGCGCACTATTAGTTACTCATAGACATTAAAACGATATTCCATTTCAATCCGTGTATTTCAGCATTTCCGAAACTGCGGTTTCAGTTGCAACTATTGTTCGATGCTCTAAATGACTGATATCGGAATGTTTTCACTGTAAACAATGTTCTTAGTGTTCCCCCAAAGGAAGTCCAAAGGTGTAAAATATAGGTCCAAAGACGCAAAACCTTTCGTGAAGGACACGAGATAGAGTCATCTTATCCAGTCAATGATTTGGAGAATTCCTCATTTAAGGCTAGAAGTACAATAGCCATTTAGTGAGCTAGGGTAAAACTTACTTCCTTTAACTCAATTTCAACACGTTATTTCGGCAAGTTTAAGGCTTCATTTAGTAATAAAGGTTGCGAAATTCCGATAATCATTTTGATGACTCTATGTAAGTGTATAAAAAACTTTTATCACATTCTTCTGCTTTTCGTGATTGTTCTTAGAAATGAAAAGCGGCAATGCCCGGGAAAAACTGACATTTAGTTATGTTTAAATTCTTGTTGGGCACGTGACACGCTAAAACCTGTGCATAATAAAGAAAGATAATTTTGTCACAATAGAAAATACAGTTAGTAAATACTTCAGAAAGCAAATTCTGTACTTTTGCCCCACCATCCGAAAAAATATTTTAAAATTGAAATGCGTTGTAAATTAAGAATAATCACACCAAGTCGCTGCAAAAGCATACCCTAAAAGTAATTCAACTCGGAGTCTGAAATTAGCAATAAATATTGACTAGATCTGTTCACTCACAGAACACATTAGTTCAATAATTTAACGTTTAAGACATCGCCGTTTTGTAAAGATTAGTAATTTTTAACTCTTTTGGTATATATTTTTGGAAGGAATATTCTTAATCCAACAGATTACTTTGAGGTAATGTATTCGAGATGCAAATAGTCAATATTCGAATCTTTTCTTGAGTCTGGCCTTACGTGATTTAAATGCTATATTGCATAATCAATATTAATTCTTTTAGTGTGCTTCTAAGCAATTTGAATGGTATACTGCATAACATCATTCCTTTCTAAGTTCTATATAATGCGAATGTTTCTTATTCAAATCAAAAAATAACACTAGCACGTTTAATAACCATTACCAGTTTTATACTCTGAAACCTCTTTGCACCAGTTTACCCTGAAACTCAAATGCTTCTTTTAAATCTGCTAGAATTTGTGAGTTCCTAAAAATGATTACTGGAGACTTCACTCCAACCACTTTGAATATTGTTATATATTATGATCATTATCCAGCAGAACATGAAAGTAATTATTATAGCAGTAAGAAAAGTCATAAATTCAAACCAATGATTGCAAGAATCTTAAAACAGCAGTAATAATAGAGAAAAAGCAAACTTTTCGAAAAAGCACCTTTTCCAAAAATACTGCTACAACAAACGGTGTTGGCTCCAACTGAATGATAGTTATCTAGCATTGGAGTATACGTAACGCTAATAATCTATAGCCTAATAATTATAGCTAAATTATCAAATTCGATTTAATAATTATATCGCAAAATATGTGAGATCAATCATTTGAAGATAGAGGATAATTTCATGGAGAATTTTCTAAGAGTAACTGTCTTGTATTCGCTTTAAATATGGGAGAAAAAAGCATTACAATTCTTACGCAGCCAGCCAGTTCAGTTCCAAGGACCAGAACTTAAAATGCTCTAAAAGGGCTGTTCAGTTTAAGCCACTTAGCCGCCGGTAGATCTTTTGATAGTCGTGTCTAGGTAAATTGGTACGTAGATGAATTCAGATAGAATGGTTAAATCTAAGAACGCGATTAAGCATATATTCAGATAGAATAATTAAAAACTAAATGCAAAATGTAAATATTTATCAAGGGCCATGTTTAGCAACGAAAATAAATAGTTACGGGCAATTACTAGTAAAGGAATAAACGAAAGCCAAAATAAGTAACCAAACTAAGCAAAATACAAGTTTGCAGGATAGGGATAGTAGAAAGAGAAAAAATAAACTGAAATGCAATAGCAAAACTAATATTGTGAATGTAATTTTCGAATATATATCGAAGAACAGAAAAGATTGTAACATTGTACAGTTTCAAAAATATTAAAATGAAAGCATTTCAAAGAACTATTTTTTAAAAGCTGAAAATTATTACCTTTTTTTCCCGTCAAAAAGGCAGAGGTAATAACTAGTTAGTTTTCACGCAGTGAAGTTTATTTGAGTTCTAGTTACAAATCATCAACAGAAATTAATGTTCATTAGAATAAACTAAAAAAAAAAAGTTTAGTGTTATCGATTTCAGCATCCTACTGGCAACAATTAGTCAACCAAAAATATAGGATTAAAAAAATCTCAATAAAATCCCAAACGATTCAATGAACAGAACGTTCTTAAAGAAAAATGAAGCAAAACGAATTCCTAAACGAACTTTAAATCGAGAAGAGCTTGAAACGGAAATATAAAATAAAATATTTACCTTTTAAGTACTAAGACACAGAGGAAGAAGAGATAAAACGCATTATCTCTTTTCTCTTCCTAGCAGAGATCAACGATCGAACCGAGATATAAAACTCTTGTTTTACGCGCACGGACAATTGTAGGAGATGAGAGGTGTTGATTTGTCTAAGCTGTGCATTCCCATTTAAACATAGCGAAGAAAACGAAGATGAAGGGTAATGAGTACTAATAACGTAGTAAAAAAATTTAGACAAACATAATCTGTAGTTTGAAAATGTTCAATAATTTTTGTTAATACGCAGCCTTGTTCATTCCTATATCAGATCCATTACTGAAAAGGCCTATGAAAAATCAGCATCTGTCGTTAATTAGATATCTATGGGTACCCATAGTGATACTATGACTTTGCTCAACGTATGGAGAATCTAATTTTTTGTCAAAAGTATCATGGGGAGCAGAGCTAGAGTACAATTAGTACTCTGAGTGAGAAATGTTTCAGCGCCTTCCTAAAATCAAAAACAAGAAGACAGTAATAGAACTTCTTACAAATGATACTACATAATTATATACATAACTGATTATGCAGACTGTTTTTATTCCGTGGGTCGATCGAAAATTTTGGCGTTGAAACCTAATTGCATTTATTTGTTGAAAAAGAAAAGAAAGTTTAAGGAAATAAAACTTAAATCAATTTTTATTAATAATTAAAAGTCAATTTTACATGTAATTTTGTTCCTAAAATACCTCACCTTTTTAGTTCGGGCTCCAGTTGTAGAGATATTAGGTTTATTTTGAAGCAGGTGAGATGAAAAATGAGCAACGCCTTCGCCGGGAATCGAATCACGAACCTCTCGGTAACGCGCCGAGTCTGCTGACTACTACATTACGAAGGCATGCGAAGAAGGCAGAAATTACAAAAGAGATGTAGGATATAAAGTTTATAGATAGGAATTGAAGTTTACGAAAAGGAATTTAAATAAAGGAATTTTAATAACGAATCTACTGTTGGAATATCACACCCGAAAATTTTGGCGATTACACTTCGTACAAGGGCCCATTAGCGGCTGAGCGGTAAAATCGCTGAACACTGGTAGTTCGGTCCAACTTTCGAATTCGGGGGAAAGCATGGCTGTTTTCGTGATTTTCTGCATGTGTAACGAGTATGCAGTATCTTGTGGATGCATACGTGAATAAAGCGGCCACAGCCCACTCAGCTGGCGGTGCCGCCCGCTGGAAAATTGCTGAACAGTGGTATTTCGGTCCAACTTTCGAATCCCGGCGAACGCATGGGTGTATTCGTGATTTTCAGTGTGTGTAACGTGCATGCAGTATCTTGTGGATGCATATGTGAATAAAGCGGGCTTGCCCGCTGCATGGGTGGTTTCGTCATTTTCTGCATGTGTAACGTGTATGCAGTATCTTGTGGATGCATACGTGAATAAAGCGGGCACAGCCCGCTCAGCTGGCGGGCTGTGCCCGCTAGTAAATCAATATTATCTGCAGTATCCCTTCTTTCTATTAATAAAATCGCTAATCCAGTCTGTCTTACTTTGTAACATGGTCAATCTTAAATAAAAATCTTAATTTATGCTCAGAAAACTTACATTCTGTACTTTCTACACTTCTTAGTGTAGACAGTAATATGTCCAATGCCGTTATATGCTCAGTTATAATTCTTAAACTTAGTGTTCTTTAATAACTTCAGCGTTTGGACAAGTGTTGAATTTTTTCCCTAAAAAAAAAGTCCTTGTAAACTGTAAATCACATAATAAATTTCCATCGATACCTCATGTGGTCTCAGTTCTCAATTTTAACTATGAATGAACACTGTTTTTAATAAGCTTCTCGTTTCCGGGTACCTTTTTTAAATCGCATAAAAATTTCCATGTGGCAATAAAATCGTTTAAGTGTTGAAACATTTCATTTAAAGACATATTAGCACGGTGCCTCAGTGTTAAATAACAGGATTTTAAGGAACTTTTATTTTTGCAACCATTGGTCCTTTCACAACCAGAGCAATCATCAGAGCCGAGAGGCAATCGGTGTGGTCGCACCCGGTGGCAGAATTTAAAGGCGGCAAATGATTTAGAATTTGGAAAGGAAGTGGGTGATAGAATTTAG
>KK121761.1:258295-292396 GCA_000611955.2 Stegodyphus mimosarum
TCGAGCGGCAAAAACACTAGTTTCTTTTTGTCGAAGACATGTTACTTCCATTTATAAAAGAGCTTTAATAAGGAAAATAATGTTTGGCAAAGTTGTGGCAGTTTTGAAGAATGAATTAAATTATTTTTAATTGTGCTAATTTAAAGAATATAACTAAAAATGCCAATAAAGAGTAGAAATTTGTATGGCTGACAAAGTTACAGTCCACTTTATAGAACTGGCAGATTTGCTATTACAGATTAAAGATTTCACAGCATTGCAACTTTGAGTTATAATATACAGAAATATGAGTCACATTCAAATACTACATCATAATAATTGCTCAATATTAAACTAACTCAACAATCGGTTGGCATAATATTAAACTCCTTACTTAAATTATAGGAATTCTCGTACTATTACGTCAATTTACTGCCATAGCGTTAAATTTCTTATAATACAATAAGCTAAATAAATGCATCGATAGATTTTGCAAAAAAAAGTTTTCCTTCGCATGGACGCGATGATTATAAACATTTAAGACTTAACAGTAACTCAAAATCCACCCATCCAAGTGCTGAATACTTCCGTTCAGTATCATACAGATCATTACCATAACTGTTCACTATTATATTATCATACAGATCAGCTAATATAATATTAAAAGTTTAAGTTATTTTAATTGGTTGGACACTTTTAATTCGTTTTCCTGTTTTAACTTAATTTCAAATTAACGGTTTTAGTTTAAGAAAGGAACAACTTATGAAAAGCAGAATAGCCACATCATTGAAATCTGGCAATTTGCCTCGTTAATAAATTACCGGGAAAGTGTAGTGTAACGAAAGGGGGGATGGGAAGACGAATTTATATTGAATTATTTTGTCTACTTATTTATTATTTATTTTTCTCGTCCTTTTTTGTTAAAGAAAATTGTAAAAATATATTTTGTTTCTTCACATATTAAGATAAGAACTTTTAACGAACATGTGAGACTCATTAAATGTTTTTCTTTCTTTATCTAGGGAAAACATGATTTTCCATCCCATTTTAGCCAGCCCTTAATGACAATGGCCCTGAAAGGCACACACTCTCCAAACGGACATACAGACAATCTCCCGGAATACGAGATGCTCGCAAATGGCAATCCGGGAAAGAAACCTGAACTCGATCCAAAGAAAACGGTCGTTAGGATCCAGGAAAACCCTCTGGCTGAACTGAACACAGAGAAGCCACCTCTACCGAATGATATGGTACAGCTAAGGATAGAGAAAGGTGACTCCAGATGTGGATCACGATTCCGGGCAGGTTACAGAACGACATTCGAACTTTTCTTGAGTCTGACTATAGCAGTACTAGGATTAACTTGCTGCGCTCTGTTCTATATGATTTTCTTGCAAACAGGCCGACCTAGTAAGTTACACTTGCTGATGTAGTTAAAATAATCTTCATGTTAATGCAGACCATTGATGGTTGGAACCCTTAATTACGGTCGCCAAACCCTTAATTACGAGCTACCAGTAGCTGGCAGCAGTAAGCACTGGTAGTTAACGTGAGAAATTTTCCCTTTTAAACTAAGTTAATCATTGTATTGCATAAAGTTACAAAACAAGTTTACATCATCATTATTTTGAATCATGTAACGTACAAAATTAAGACAAAAAATATCTCCAAAATGAAGTTATTCAACTTTATCGTGAACTATCCTCACCTATATTAGAAACTCTCCGGCTTTTATCATACGAAATTTTGAAGAATAGGGTTCTTAGTTAGCTTCAGAGAAAGAATTTCAACTTGATTTGTGGCTGAAAAGTAATACTTTAATTTCTAATTAATCTAATTGCTAATTACAGTAATACTTTAAATTAGTTTACTTCTTTATACCTATAGAAAAGTGTTTAATTTTACTTCGAGTAGCAATTCGAATGAAGCATCGCTTTTTCTTTTTCATTATCTTCGTTTCCAGCACGAAGCTGATTTACTGACCTGTCATATAAACGCCTCTATAACTACGTTCTATACGCCGTTCTTCTGTGGATTTCAATAAATCACGGTCCTCCTATGCACATCGCCGTTGGCATTCAGTTCTTGAGCAATCGATTACAATATAGCATTTATTAGGAGGATAGTAAAGAGGTAATTTATATATTTTATTATAATTACAAAGTGTTAAATATGTACTAAAACATACATATATGTGTTTGATATATCCACGAGAAGTTTTAAGGTATCTTGGCCCATTTTGGGACGGCGGCAGCTGAACTGCGTAAGGTAGGTCAATAACTTTGCTACCCGATGGGAATCCCTTTGGTATTTCACAGTGATATATGAAATTCAAAATCATTTTCAGGACCATTTGCTATAATCGAAGAATCTAGAGCCGAATGAGGACACTATTATATATATTGTAGACTCTCCTTGACCTTGTCCGCCAATGTACGAGAACTTTTGTATCACTTATGGTAGTTCCCTTGCTGTTGTGTCATGTGTACTGCGGAGGGGGAACAGTTCTATATCTCCCGTTCTACTGGGCCGATTGACGAAATTCAAACTGCTTTTTCATGTCTCGAAAGCGCGACTTGTGTTACTTATTAGATTTATACATAGCATTGTTTTAATATAGGCATTTTGACACAAAAATCGGACTTTTTCTGAAATGACATGCCAATATTTCTATTCTACGACTTTAATTATGCCTAAATATTAAATTTTGGAAAATTTGAGGCAAAATTTCGGAGAAATTTAAAAATTTATATTGGCGCATTTTTTCAGTTTGCGCCAATAATAATTCACTTGGAGGACTTCTATAATTTATAGCAACCTATTTTTCTTTCCCTTTTTTTATCGTATACCAGCGGAAACGTTCATTACTTTCAAATAATTTTAACAAAGTGCGTAAACCACATTTGGCGTTATTATCGCTTGTAACGAATATGAAAAATTTCAAAACAAGCTAATGTGCAAATTCACGTATATCTTAGGAATTTTTGAATAAAAACTCTAATTTTTTGCAAGTGTGCCTAGAAATACATCTACCTTAAGAGGATGTTAAAAATTGTATAGGTTATAATACGAAATGTTTTTCGAAAAATTCATAAAAAATACTTTAAAAAAAAACAAATTTTAAAAATAACTCATAGAAAATGCGTAAATTAGATTTGGATTTAGCTCAAATTTCGAATTCTGGAAGAAGGAATCAAGTAAGTTTAATGAAAAAAAAGGCATATTAAGAAATATATATCAAATTCAATTAACACTGGGGAGCTAAAATTTTGAGAGCTAATTTTTAAAAAATTACTCGTGTGATTTTTACAAAACTTGGCAGTTTGGCATAATTTGAGTATTTAATAGTATTAGAACACTGCTGTATGTAAATCTAATACATATCCTTAAGTCGCGCTTTCAAGACATGTAAAACGCGAGTTGAATTTCGTCAACTAACCCAGTAGAACTGTCCTTCCCTTCCCCGCAGTGTATGTATATTTTGCGCCATTCGTTTCATTGCATTCTGTTCCCCGATTTTACCAGTCTTCCACTTCCAATATCCGTAATTCCTGAACTAAGCATTAAGACATACCGGCTTTAAATCCCCAAACTTTGAGCAGGCGCTATATGCTAGAATAAATAATAATTGTTCTATAAACATGTAACAGGAAATGCGTAGCTCACGAATCATGGTATGAGAAAGACTTTTTTTTAACCTATTAACATTCGGTTTTTACCAAGCTTGCTTTAACTCTGCTTAACCATATCTTGTTCATGGGAATTATTACAAAACTATAAGTAATAAACTTCATTTAACACGCAAAAATAAAACTGAAGTAAATATTTGTTTACTGCTACAAATTACCTTCAATTAAAATTCAAAATTAATAGCAAAAAAATTTTTTTCATTGCTATTTGCGGAGTTTATCATTAATAAAAATATTTAAATTCTCATAAATAAAATTATGCCTACAAAGTTTTTGTTCAGATACAGTTCCAGTCGGCTTATCATTAACTGTTAATAAGTAGATAAAACCATTCACCAATTCGTACCAGCAGTACAGCTGCCTATCCACAGTTTTAAGGATTTTGCTGAATAGCTCAGTGAGCCCTTTCGCTTTGACAGTCTACCCTTTCTAAATACTATATTGTTCTGTGCCTAAATACTATACCGCGCAGTTGAATTCCATAAATTTTACCTGATTTGCATTTTGAAGACTGCTGAAAAAGCAGGAAAAGCAAAAAAAAAGAATTAGCATAAAATAGCTCTTTAAAATAAAACTTTAACAGTATAAAACACTAAAGAACTTTTCTAATTTATTCTTCTCTTGGTGGAGAGATCAGCACGTTTATCTAGTAACTGGAAGTTTAGGGGTTCGATTTCTGTTCAGAATACATTTGAGTTTTCATGTTTTCTGCTCCGAAATAAAACTAATCGTTTCTACGACTTTATTTCGCAGAAGAAGTTTTGATAATTTGGAGAGTTCCAGAACATCATAACTTTTGATATTTTCCCGCAATAATTAGATCTAAGTTTTCTGACGTAGATCTAAATAGGAAAATCTCCAATGAAAAACAATTTTGTAATTTTTTAATGAATATTGAAGGAAATTTCAAGGCAGAAATATCGACTACAGCGTATTTTGCACCATGGAAATTTAATATGTACCAGGAGATGCATTATTGATTCCAAATTGTCAGCTTTATGTTATTTTTGCTTCGTAAGTAAATAGTAAGATGCTTAAAACGATTGCGCACTGAGGATAAAATCTGGTAAAAAATATAATTCCTTTCGAACAGCTATTAGAATTTCGTAGACTGATATACCTAACTGAGTGTTCACGTGTTTAATGCAAAGCTAATGGGTATAGGAGAAATAGATTCCAAGCAGATTCTTCATCAATCCTCCTCGGTTGAACGTCTTTCCGGAAGTACTACATTTTCCCGGGTCCGTGACACTTAGCCGACAACCACTTAGCCGACATGGACACTTAGCCGACAGGACATTTAGCCGACACCGACACTTAGCCGACAGGACATTTAGCCGACACGGACAGTTAGCCGACACGGAAAGTTAGCCGACAGGACATTTAGATACGAGACACTGAACTGTCAAGCCATTTAGTCAACAGGACACTAAACCGACAGTGACGTTTAGCTGGCACGTAGCCAAATTGAAAAAGTGTTGAAATTTCTCGTCAGGGAATATGATTTAATTTTCGAAAGGAAAAAATAATTTTTCACTTACGTCACGACGGTCACTTAGTTGCATTTTAATATTGTATCTGCAGAAATTGTTCGTAAATCTTCTTCATTTAATCAACTGGGTTTAAATTCTATGAATATTTTTACAGTGTACTAAAATATGTGCCATCCAATTTCGGTAAATCATACTCAAAAGGCTTTCCGCACGACCTTAACCACGGCCAACTGGAAGAACTAAATTCACGAAGGTCACGCCTTAGCACGATTCAAATAATTTAGTAGGCGCGGGTAGAAAATAAGAGTGGAGTTGAATATCAGCAGCATATGAAGAGTGAAAAATGTAGTTTCTGCGGAAATGTATTCAGTTCTGAATAAAACAAAACCTTAATGAATATTTGAATTCTAAATTAAACATTATGCAACAGTTTAGTGTTATAAACATTAACGTAAGTAAGTATTTTAAGCGAGAGGCGTGGTCAATAAAATGTTACAGAATCGCGCTTTTAATTTCATACAAATTTGAAAGCATTAAGAACAGCCAGATTGGAAAATTAATATCATTAAGTAAACAAGAAAAATTATTAATGATGTGAAAGTGTTCAAAAGGACCCAGTTGATTAAATGAAGAAGCTTTACGGATAATTTTTGAAGATCCCATATTAAAATGTAATTAAGTGACCGCCGTATTTAGGTAAAAAAAATTCTTTTTTCCTTTCGAAATTTAATTCATATTCCTTGACGAGAAATTTCAGCGCTTTTTTAATTTGGCCAATATACACCAAACAACACGATAAATATCACACAATGCTAAATTAACACAATAATTATAACCACATATGAGATCTTTAAGAATCGAAAAATGAATTTTACTGATAGTGAAAATATTACTTAAATATTGAATTTACGGATAAGTCGAGAAATTTCGTAATTCGTAGTAAGATTAAATAATTAGTTCGTACGTGTGAGCTAAAACGTCACTGTCGGCTTAGTGTCCTGTTGACTAAATGTCTTGACAGTTAAATGTTCCGTAGCTAAATGTTCTGACGAGTAACTCTCTGTCTTGGACAAATGTCCTGTCGGCTAACTGTCCGTGTCGGCTAAATGTCCTGTCGGCTAACTGTCCGTGTCGGCTAAATATCCTGTCGGCTAAGTGTCCCTGTCGGCTAAGTGTCCCTGTCGGCTAAACGTCTTTTCGGCTAACTGGTGTCGGTTAAGTGTCCCGTCGGCTACGTGTCCGCGACCGCATTTTTCCAATGAACAGAGAATGATCAATTCAATAAGAGATGTGGTTATTAGATGCTTGCAAGAATTCATCGAATTTTTACATATATTTGCTCAATTAAGAGTAAAATCCATATGTAATATTCGTTTTCAAGGTCCTCTAGTGTTTATGCCGGTTTTCATCGAAAAATTCTTTCTTTCGAGTTTCCTGAACGCAATTTGGCTTTAACATCAATTTTGTCTTCTCTAAACCAGGAGTAGCCAACTCCTGTATATATGCGATCGATGTTTTTTTCTAATTTTATTTTTTATCAAGTGTCTTTTTATGGATAATCTGTTTGATGATTTGTAAAGTTAAAAAAATACTTCTGTAGATTACTCTTTTTTGTAACGGCTACGGATGCATTACATATTAACAAGACGTCATTCTGTCATTCTCTTGACAGTTAGCGCGGAAGGCAAATTGTCAGCATCAACTCTGTTAATAATGAAGACGCCATCATTTGTTTCTTTGAGTTACAGCTAAGTGGTTTGTATATCGAATTTGTCTCCTGTCGGCTGTGATCAACCAAATGTCGCTTCGTGATCAACGGGTCGATCGCAACCGACTTGTAGAACGTCTCTACTCTAAACTTTTTGAACTACATCTATCATTTCACTAGTAGATGCAACTTTTCTCCTAAACTCATCGCAGAGGATTTATTTCCGCAGTTTTACTTTTTTGGTGGGGTGAGGGGTGGGGAGTTATTAGCTTGGTTTTGAAAAACCTTACTGTGGCGTAGATGAACTTTTACCTAATAACCCTTTTTAAAGACGACAAAAGTAAATTTTAAGGCCGTGATCTAACACAAAATAAAACCTAGACCACGATTTTGGTAGACTGAACATGATGACGAGTGATTCGGACTCTGAGAAAAGTTCTCTAATACTGATTTTAAGATGAATCGATGGTAACTTTCCGATGCAAATTTTGATTTGTCTATGTGTTCTAAGTAGAAATTTTGGCTATACTGGATTTTCTAAAGGTAAATTGACACACCTCAATTCATAGCAGATAGAGTGATTTAAATGTCATATATTAATTAATCGGAGAAAAGTTCATTTCTTATATTTAAAAGACAGTAAAGTCTCTTTTGAAGAAATTGACAGAGTCATGTAGAAATTTTTTAGCGAATATTGAATTACTAAGTATAGAATGTAAAAAGTATCGTTTAAACAAACAAAAAGAGTGGCAAGATGAACAGGAACATAGGAAAATATGTGAAAGTTTTTCATTACATCAATTTGAAAATTTTAAAGGATGCTTTTAATATTACGTGAATTAGCGTGAATGTTTTTCCTTTTAATTTATATTAATGCTGTCCTTTTTAAATTTATAAACGAATATTTTTGCTGATTCTGTTATTCCTTCTAATAGGACAGACATTAGATTTTATTTATTTCAGTTACACTTGACATGTAAATCTGAGAACAAACCATAATGCATGTCAGAAAAGTATGTTATTTTGAATTTAAATTAAAATTTAATCTTAATTTGACGTTCACTTTAGTAAATAATTCTCTGCACTTTAAAAGCATCCTACTTCAAATAACAGAATATTTTTGCTTCTTAAAAAAGGATCCAATTCAGATACCCTTTAAAGCTATAGATCTTTCAACGTCTAATTTTGAATTCTAGTTCTGTAATGCGAGTGTGTAACATGCTTACCACTGGTCGAGCAATAAAACAGCTGAACGTTCGTAGTGCAACCCGTCTTCAAACTCGGCTAACTGGTTGACGCCATAGACATTTTTCTGATTTTCCCTATGTGTAATTTGAATACGAATCTGTTTTGCACTCCGCGAAGGTGTTACTACTTCTTTTAAGCATATTATTCTCATGGGCTTTGCGACAATCTAAATAATTCTAACTGTATACGGACCACTGAAAACGTTCGTTCCTTTTCCACTCGTTTGACTTCTTTTGGTCCAATAATTGCCATTTCATTATTTGCAAACTATCTAATGATAATATTGCCCCTTAGCTTGTGAAATTTTTTATACCACTTGTTACTTGATTATGGCAAAGCACATGAGGAGGGCTATCTGCCTCAGGGAAGGAATGTCTTCATAGAGGACTTTCTAACCGAATGTGACTAGTTCGTATTCAACTTACATATGGGGAAAACTATGAAAACTAGTCATGAAACTACAACCCGTTCGCCTGAGTTTAAGCCTGGATCGAAAATTACTAACGTTCATTTCGTTGCAATAATATAATGGTTTATGGTTTAGCAATGATGGGATTTAAAGAATATCAAGAACACATTTTTTAGTTAGACTATTCTGAATCGATCCATAATAAACTCTAGTATAAATTCCAAACTGTGTAAGAAACTGAGAAATCTTTACACTTCATGGTTTCAAATACAACCAGTTCACTTCTAGCCGTGCATTTATTAACATTTTTCAGTTTCGGATTCTAATTTAGATTGCTTGAAAGAACGTTTGCTTCAACTTTACCACATTCTTGAAACTGGTCTAGAAAAACCTTAATCATTCCCTTTTAAGCATTTCTCGACAAATATTTTCTTTTCACCAACGATCAAAGCATCGATTTCTCGCTGAGTAATCTCCCGCTTCAATGTTCCATTTCCTTCCGCCGCCCTTTCCATTTTATTAGTCAACTCTTTCCATCAAATAATTGGTTTCTGCGAAGGAATTAGTTGCGGGCGGGCGCTAGTATTATCGGCGGTAGTACTCTGCAGTCTGCCGGGCTGATCTTGAATGATGCCATTTCCGCATGGTTTCCTTAGGACTGGTCATTAAGTTCACACCTCCATTCATTTGTTAGGATTCGTAATCGAGCAAAGCTATTGATTGCTTTTCTCCGCGTGATTGCCTGTCCAGCTCAGAAGGCTGTTATGTTAAATAATGGTATTAGTTTTCTTTTGGGTTTTCTCACGACATAGCTGATTTAGATTTAATATCAGAGATTCTGGATGCCTTCCTATAATTTGTTCTTTCCGACTCATACTTTGCTTCTGTGGACCCGTATGGCAAAGAGTTCTTTTTACGAGTTACGGTGCGTTTGGATAGTAGATTATAAACTACTTCTGTTTGTTTCATATTAGAAGTGCAGTCAATAAATTTCAAATAAATGTTTTAAAAAAATGAGATTACGAATAATCACTATGAAACACAAATTCTGTGATAAGTTTACAAAAACGTTCCAAGTGAAAACTAAACAATTACATTGTACTAATTGGCAATGAAATTAAGAAAGAAATAGAAAGTAAAGAATATAAGTAATAACGGAAGAGGAAAGATTAAGCGAGAAATTGGTTTCGGTGCAATTTTAAATTAAATCTATAAAACTTAAAGCCATTAAAATAATTATAATTAGTTAATGTGCATCTTTCGACTGCAGATTCCTTTTGAATTGATGAACTGATTTAAATAGTTACTTAGGTAACACAAAACTTGAATAAAATGCATCAAACGAAAACTGTACATATCACTTTCCTTCTAAAAATATTCCATGAAAATTTGAATCGATTGAAATGTACACAATGAAATTTCTATAAGTATAGAAAGGATAAGGTTCTTTGGTACAGTCTCTTGAAATAATTCATAACAATATTATTGAATTAATTTCTAACATAAGTAATGATTTGAAATAAATCAATTTGGTGAGAAATGAAATTGAATGTAACCAAATATGAGAAACGATCCTGACATAAAAGAGTTGAATTACACATGCATGTAACGCTTCTTCCGCAACTCGAGTTCTAACAGATACAGAAGCAACAACTGCTGGGTGTAGAAAAATATTACGTAACACTACTTTTGAAATTCTATTTCATCATAGCGTGATATTCTCTGTTGAAACTTATTTTAAGAAAGTTGCATAGCATCGGAGAGAAAGGATGCAAAAAGTAACGAAAAATTAAAAATTGAATATAATGAAAGGAATTATGAAAAATAATATCATTTAAATTAATTTTGGCAACAACGGAAATAGCATTCAGAGTTTAGAATGGGACGAATAAAAATTGAGCTGTGCAAGTGTTACTAGATTTACATGTTTTCAGAAAACTGTTGCCAACTTGCGTCTCCGTTCTGTTAAAGGTAGCGTAAAACTCGTTCTATAAGAGAAGGACGATCAAACTAATAAATTGATGCTGTTGCCAAAGGATGTATTACAATCTGAAACTTTATCAGATTTCTTCTAGAAGTAATTTATAACTTCTTTAAAAATCTATGATGAATCGAATACATTGTTAAATTTTATTTTTTAGGTCTGAATATTTGCCTCACGCAAGAATGTGTAAAAACAGGTAAGTTAGTTTCAGTTTTGCTTTTTAGAATTCAGCTGTTTCTTTAATGTGTTAAATTTCTGGGACATGTTTACTAAATAAAATTTTTAATACTAAAATTTAGGGCAAGAAGAAAACTGATACTTAAATAACAGTGATTTAAATAAATTTGCAAGACATATACAAATGTAAATGTTATCATCAGATTATATCATTAACACTCATGGAACTTAATTACAAGTAAACTTCAATTATGCTTGGGGATACTGACTGAAATCACTAAATACGAAATTTTAATTGAAAAGGCAGTGATCGATCTTCTTCAAAAGTATTGTCTGTCCGTAAGTTAAATTTCTATTTACAAGTTTTAATCATCTTATCTCAAATGTTTATTCCCCACTCTTTTATGTTCTACTTTACCTTTCTCAGGTAACAAAGAACAAAAGTTAACTAGCGAAAACTAATTTGCTGTCGAAGAAGAAACATCTTTATTTTGTCCGCACTGAGAGATATTAACATGACGTGGAATAAAAAGTGGTGCACTTGGTCAGTTATTAGTTTCATTTCGGAAATTTAGGATTACCTTTCATTATGCAGTATCAATAACTGAGATTATCAAAGCAGTATTTTATGATTTCAAAATATTATAAACATCATTCCATTAGCTTTATTTCATGTAATTCGCGTTTTTGTAGCATAAGTAGGTACTTATATGCAATGACGTTAAATGGAAATAATTCAGAGATAAGCATAATTTAGACATGCGGAGAAAATTTTGTATACATGCATGTATGAAATAAAAACATATTTATGCTCAATAACTTTTCCACAACGTTGGATCTGTAATACCTGTTGCTTTCTACTGCTAGCGGCTTCCCTTCTAAATGCAATGGACCAAAGTTCAGATCCGTGCGACGACTTTTTCCAATATGCCTGTGGGACATGGAATAAATTACACATGATTCCCCAAGACAGGAGTAGCATTAGTACCTTCGAGGTCATGGCAGATGACCTCCAAGTTATATTGAAAGGTGAGTTTCTCAGATTTTTTCGCAGATTTTAAGAAACTTAAAATCTGATTTAGATTTTAATCTTAACCGTAACATAGATTTGCGAATTTAAGTTTGTGAAAAGCTTTTAAAAATCTAAACCAAGTTTATAACTTTTGTAGATTTTGATTTTGGGGAAAAAATACCTTATCCATCCATCCCTTCTCTAATTAAGTGAACTTTCAGATCGATTCACGTTAGTCCCTTTCTGACGGTCATATGAACTCACATAGCCTGTTGAATTTAATTAGTCAAATAAAATGACTTAAATAGAATGCATTGCATACATTTCACTATAAAATAATTGTATATACACTACTGGCCACCGTAAATGCAACACCCAGAAGGAAGCATGCATATAACATGAAATTTACAACATGCATTAGCGGACGTGACATATGCAAATGATTAGAATTTCAGTGCAGACGCACATCATGAGCGCCTATGGCGCCACTTCAAAGCGCTATTTAAGGTTTGTAGTTTTCGACGATTTCAAGTTCGGCAATTGTGTTTTTCTTGTGTTTTTTTTTTCAAAAAAAAAACGATCAATTATGCCTCGTAGTAAGCAGCGATCATCGATTGATCAAGTATCCGAGTTCGACAGAGGAGGGATAGTGGCCTACCGAGAGTGTGAATTATCTTTCAGGGAAATCGGTAGATGTGTTGGACGAAACCAAACAACTGTAATGCGGATATGTGACCGTTGGATGCAGGAGGGTGCGACGGACCGACGAGTGCGATCGCATCCACCTCAGTGCACCACTTCATGTGATGACAGGAACATTGTGCGCATGGCAGTGACGGATCGCTCAGTCACATCACGAACCATAGCACAGCACATTCAGTCTGTAACGCATCATCCAGTGTATGCGCGTACCATTCGACGCCATTTACAGTAGAGTAGTATGTCCGCAAGACGTCTATTGCTTCGTCTACCCTTGACGTAGAACCACAGACGTCTCTGCCGCCAATGGTGCAATGAAAGAAGGATGTGGACGGCAGAATGGAATGAAATTGCGGTTACTGACGAGTCACGCTTCTGTCTGCAACACCATGACGGTCGGATTCGAGTCTGGAGACACATTATAATGCGCGACCACACGTGGCACGCATTGCCCAAGAGTTCTTCGTCAATCGTCAGATTTACTGCTTCCCTGGCCGGCTCGCTCTCCGGATCTTTCGCCGATAGAAAACATGGGGTCCATGGTTGCTGAATGATTGACCCAGATTACGTCCCAAGCTGCCACACCAGATCAACTTGAACAACGTGCGGAAGCTGCTTGGTCTGATGTACCCCAAGAACACATCAAAGTCTTTTTGAATTAATGCCGAGGTGGGTGGCAGCGGTGATCTCCAACAATGGCGACTACTCTGGCTATTGATTCTGGAAGAAACCCTACTTCACAGAAGTCTGTAAATTTAATCATTTGATATTTGGTCAACATGTTATCTACTAAATAAATTTTATTGTGATATCTCTTGTCTTTCTTGGTGTTGCAATTTGAGTGGCCAGCAGTGCAGATATTTATAAAAGATGTTAAAATACAATTTTTTATGTAAGGAATTCTTGTTCAAAGAGTGTTATATTGCTTTAATCTTGTAGTGAAACTGCACGTTTTTTTTATTCTGTGATGTTTTTAAATTTTCTCAAGCAGGAAGTAGCAGTAACGTGCAATCCTATTAACATTCCAACAGCCTGATATCGTTTTATGTTTGTTTGATGTTTTGGTGCGAAGGCTAATGATAAAAATAGCATTTAATTCCCGTACATATATGATTTTTGATAGAAGAATATTTCTGCTCAAATTGAAACAATAAATATCTTTTCCAGGTCTACTGGAAGAACCTGCTAACAATCACGACAACAGTGCCACAATCAAGGCAAAGACCTTTTACAAATCTTGCATATCAACAGGTGAGATCACATTTTCAAATATATTTACAGTTATATTTGTGTTTTTTATGGAATATTGAAACTAAGGCTTTATAAGCCGCACAACTGGAGGATAAATCTGAACATACGTATTTATGGATATATTTGCTTATATGGATTAGAACTAAATTTGCGTTTTATGCTTTCTAATCGGTAATATAAATTTAGACAGATATGTTTATATTTTCACTATATGAATTAAAAAGAATATTTCATTATTAAAAAACCTTGCTAGGCCTAATGAAGATATACCTTCCTAGAGGTCTGAAGTTGTCTCATCTTTATGTTGTATGTGTGGATAAAATCACGAAACTCCTATTTAGTCCGCCGTTTCAACCATCGAAAACAAAGATCAGAGCAAATTATTAGTAATATACGAATGAAATTAATAAAGTAATTTAAGTAGAAATGCAAAGAAACAAATATTCTTCAAAAAAATACATTTCGCATGTAATTAGTATCAGTTTTGAATTGCTAAAAAAATGTAAAAAACTCTCAAATAAATTTTACGAACAATTAACTAATTTCTAACTTGTACCGAATTCGAGTTGCAGTTTTCAATGCAGTTAAAGTTATAAGTTAAATCCTATTATTTGTAATTTAAAGGCATTTTCATTTTCATTAAAGCTTGAGCTTGCAATTATCATACTTCTTCCTTCACATAACCTTAGTTACCATATATTTTCTCCACATTCATTTAAAGCGTTTTCTATTCTGAATGGAAGACATAAAAATTATTTTATTTTAAAAAGCTCTAATTTTATTAAAATTTCTGTTTTCAGATAACTTGATGTTAACTTTGATAAGTAACTTGATGTCCTTTTATTGTACAAGTAAGTTCGTATTTAACGAATCTTTCAGAATCTATTGTAAAATTTGTTAAATCAGGAAACCCTAAATTAGGCCTAAAATCCTGCAATGAAACTCAAAAATTATAACTTTTCTTGGTGAAGAACCTGATAAAAAAAATTAATGAAAACTATTTTGCATACAAATTAAATATATTATAATTGGCATCAATTTGAGTATAAATGTTAAGAGAATGGAATTTAAAAAAATATTTAAGGTAATAATTCATTGTTTAGAAACGAAAAAAGTATAATTAAAATTTATATATTTTTACAAAAATTTTATTCTCTATACTTCTTTTCTTTTTTAAAGCCCAAAAGGGGGGTTAGCCCAAATGGGTTATGGATCTTCAAACGGGATTTTCTGTTGAATCACTATGTAAGATATTTCTCCCGCCTTCTTAGCATTTCTTTGTAGTATAGTGGTCAGAACGCTCGGCGCATATTCGAGAGGTCCGTGGCTTGAGTCCCGGCAAGGGGATTGCTCATTTCTTCAGTTTCCTGACATAAAAAAACCCTAATAAATTTACAGTGGCGCCCGAACTAAAAGAGTGGTCATTGATGATTTTCCACCACTAGAATTTGGCGATTGGGATCCCCTAATCCCCAGTCGTCCTTTAAAAGGGGGAGTATATAAGGTATTTATCCAGCGTTCTCAACATGCCTTCGTGGTGTAGTGGTCAGGACGCTCGGCGCGTATTTGAGAGGTCCGTTGTTCGAGTTCCAGCGAGGGCATTGCTCATCTCTTCAGTTTCCTGACATCGAAAAAAACATAATAAATCTGCAGGGGCGCCCGTGGTCGATGATGATTGTCCACCACTAGAGTTTGGTTATTGGGATACCCTAATCTCCAGTGACCCTTTTAAAGCGGGAGTATGTAAGGTATTTCTCCCGCCTTCTTAGCATGCCTTCGTGGTGCACTGGTCAGCACGCTCGGCGCGTAACCGAGAGGGCCGTGGTTCGAATTCCGGTGAGGACACTCATTTTTCACGTCTGCTGCTTCCAAAATAATCCTAATGTCTCTACAACTATAAACGGCGTATCACTTTCCAAATTCTTGTTACCAAATACTATGATCTTGTGTTACTTCTAAAGAAATTAAATAATGAAGAATCTGTATGAATGTAGGAATTTTTTTGAAATGTAAAAAAACGATATTACTTAGAGCCGTCAAATTTTGAATAACGTAATTCTCCAGTGCACCTGGAAGCTGGAATTTTGAATTTAGAATTGGTTTTTATTATTTATTTCATATTTTGTAAAACTTTAACTAATTTTTTACTTATAATCGCGAAGATATGAAAGCGAGCAGTGACAGCATTGTATGGAATGAAACATTTTTTTTTCTTCAGCGGGCGAAACTGTCAATGAAAAATTCTAAAGATATGCTTTTTTTAAATATCTGATGATTTTAACTGTTGAACTGAATTCTATGTGGCGTAAGTACGAATATCTTGCTATTTAATAAATAAAAGTTGACATAAAAAAGTTGATGATAAAAAGACAAAAAACGTTTTTCTAGCCATCTTACTAAGAAAACTGAACATTGATATGATGAACTGAAAAAACGAGTGGAAAAAATATAAAAATGTATGCCGTCAGTTAACACTGCATCAGGAATTCCAAATTTTGACAAATTAAGTAAAAATTTTGTGATTTTTCTATTGAATTGTATATGGCGTAAGAGCGAAGAAAATGATGTTTAATTGTGAAGCTAAAAGGGCAAAACAAAGGGTTAGCAAGAGTCTACAGCAGACTAAGTAGACTTCGAGATCAGCGAGAGGGTAAAGAAACTTTAAGAAACCCATTTGGGCGACCGTTAAAATCTGAAACCTTTCAGATTTTTTATTTTATTCTATTTTATTTATTTATTTATTTATTGTAATTTTTTAAACTAAAGTACAGTTTCTAATTGTAGCGTAAAATTCTCTACATTACCAGTCCTCTTGAGAAACGAAATTCGTAAAAAACATTTGTTTTTTCAGATTAAGAAAATAATCTGAAAACATTAGTTTTCAGTCTTCAATTCTTCCTTTTTATTCGATTTAATTTCTTTCTTGTGCGTTTTCTTTTATTTTATTACATATTCGCAGTATGTAAATATATAACTAAGATAGATAGGTAAGTAGATAACCTTACAACACTTAAATGATTTATCGCAGAGAAAAAGAAAAGTAAAAAGCTGGATGTAACTGTTCAAGCTGCTTGAAGATTTGGGAAAAGATCAATGGAATCAATATCTGCATTAAAAAAATTTTTTAAATGGGTCACTTAGCTCCTACGCATTCGTAACGTCACTAGGAATGACTCAAATATACGTGCCAGTTTTAGGAATGATATGACAAGCAGTGCAGCTAGTTTAACCACTTCAAACTTTCTACAACCGTTGGCCTCATTAGTGATCTTAGAAATAAAAATTATTTTTTTTAAAATTAAAACGCGTCAGATGTTAAAGGATGTTTCGTCAAGTTGTACTTTTGAGGACTACGTTCAGCAGACCCCGCAAGGCATTATTAGCTTTAACGATGATGCTCTAGCAATAAATATCTGATGTTCCAAAAATGAAAACGCGAAAACTTTCCTTGTTTGTTGTTTTCAAAATAACTGTTTCGTGTGCAAAAACAATATTCTACGTGTCCCGAATAACGTAATTTTTTAAAAATGCTTTACTTATTCAGATCTTAAAATTCATATATTTCATACATTATGCAATATTACCATTTCTGAGGATTCTCAAGTGTAGGAAAAAGGTCTCAAGCAAAAACTTTTATTTATTAGTTTCATGAGCACATGCATGGGCAAAATGCAATCAAGAGGAAAGAATATTTTCATTCGCTTAAATCATACTTTTTCATTGACTCGTCGTTTTAGTTATTTATTATTTACCTCTGTTTCCTGTCTGATAACATAAATGCATGCAATTTTCAAAGCTATAGACTTATTGTTAATATTATAAAATTCTAGATTTACTTGATAATCATTTTATACAGACAGTATGTTGTATATTAAGAGAATGGCTCGGACTGGCATAGGTTGGCTTGGATTAATTATTGTAAACACGATTGTTTCTTGCTGAGTTTGACTTTTTTTAGATCATAAACTAGTATAAAACTCCTAACAGACGTTAAGCGAATTATCGCTGTGCTTGAAATGAATTACAGAGATTTGAAAAGGTAAAAGTAACCTTTTTATCAAAATCAGAACTTGAACATAAAACGCACTTCTCGTGCTTAAAAAGATCAGCCACCAGCTGTGGTGATGTAACTTAAAGTAACAGTTAAATTCGAAACTAAAACGTAGGCTAATAGTCAAAGACTGCAAAATTATCTCTAATCTAAGTTGGCTCAGAACCTCATCCGGGGTAACAATTTAAATGACGGCAGTTATAACACAAAGCCAAATAATCTCAATCTTATCAGAGCTGGCGAAACCTAGTAATGTGGCCTCAAAAGGCAGAAACACGCTATGCCTTAACAATCCAAAAACCTCAGCTTGAATACTCGCTAACTGATTTACATTTCTGGTGAGAAAAGAAGAAGTTATAGTCAGAGAAGTGTCTAAATCACAGTTAAAATAATAATAACCTTACAAAGCCACATACATATTTTCGGAGAATGGAATAAAAAAGTCTCACACTCCGCGCCTCCTACCGCCAGTCTCTCGAGCAGACTTTCCAAAACTGATTTCCAGTGTCTTCATATCATAAAGATATTATAATCAAGCTTCCATACCTTACTCACGATTCAAAGTTGAACAGAACAATACATATGTCAGCCTCTACTCACCTTCATACCCTTGAAGAAGGCAGGATGTATATGAAACATAAGTTAGCAGTGATACGGACATGAAACATAAGTTAACAGGATGTATATGAAGTATAAGTTACGATTTAATGTTCATGTGACTAGCCGTTTCCCTATTGTAGCAAATTTGAAGTGCTACACCAAATTTCATTTTATGCATTTGTTGCTGGTGGTTAATGCAAATATAAAATTAGTAGCAACAAATTCAAATTTAAGTCGTAATATTTGATAAGACTGTTTTAAGATCAAAACACCATTGTTTCAATTTCTTACTGTTTCTTCCCATTTAAATTTCATTTTCTACGAAGAATGATTTAAAACTGCTAAAGTCTTGCTGTCGCAGAATGATTTAAATATATTTTAAAGAATAATTTAAATATCTTTTTAAGTAAATTTAAAGCTTGAAATCTAGTTACAGATAATTTAATCTTCAGTTGCTGTTCAACTTGTAATTTTTAATAGTATTTGACATACAGAACGGTATTCAACTGTTACAGAAAGAATTACAGATGACAAGAAGTCTTTTTTACAATATTTGATTTATAGTTTCAGAAATGTCAAGTTTTGAAAGCAATTTGGATATGATAATAGTGAAATCTTAGTTCTTTAATTAATATTTATTAACATGCAAAATAAAGTAAAATTTGTTTCAAATAACGTTTCTGTCACAATCCCTATTTCTCTCTAACTAATCATAATTTCTTTGTTTTAATCTCTGTTGTAGATAAGTACACCATTCAACTTAAATTACAGAGATTAATGAATCACGAATTTTGCGAAACTTCTAAAGACCGAGACTCATTAAACTCACTGTGAATTTTCCCAAGTTTGAAGTTTCTCGTGTGCGTATCACTGCTACAAATGACCGAAAATGTTTAAACTGGAAAATTAATTGAAAGTAAATGACAAGAAAATCTGTTCAGAATTTCCGAGATAAGTTAAACGCATGCGAGTTAAAATTTTGGTGTCAATTTAAATCCTTGCATTATTTTAATATATTTGTAAATTACATAATGATGTTCTGTATGATTTATATGCCATTAATATGAAAAAGAATATTATATGCTTCTGGTCACAGTACTCAGTATATTTAAATGCTTGTTATTATTTTTGAGGATTTCAAGGGAACAGAGCCCGTTTACTCCTGTATATTGCCTTAGGCACTGTTCTGTCGAAGTACCCGAGTTTTTCTTTTCTGCACCTTTAATGAAATACAAACAAAATTATAAGGAATTTTAGCATGAATTCGAGTCAAACAACTGTTGTGATGAACTCCGAAGAAATACCGGCTGATATCATAAACTATTTTAGTCGACATTGAGAAATTTGTTGGACATAAGAAGATCATATATTGAAAATATTAGGATTTGAATAAATTTGTAATTTGAATTTGAAATGAACGCATCAAGTTTACAGTGATGTTTGACTCAGATATCTTTGACAACATGTGCAAAGGTTTTTCTCATTCAAAATTATGATGTCTTTCTTTGTGGCTTTAACCTAACACTTTACGTTATACATCTGATGTATTGTCTTCCTTTTAAAGTGAATACATTTGAAGCTAATTTTACCTTCGCAGCAAAAAGATAAATCCACTGTCTTCGAAAAGCTTCAAAAATTGAGAAATTCATTCGATAATGATGAAATGAAAATGCGACTTCGATTTCCAGAGCATTAATCGATGCACTCGCAAAGATACTGGTGTACAAAACTGCTCTATTGAAATGTAAACTCATGATAAAAGAGTTCGATATCCATTTTGTTCTTTCAAGAAAGGCACGCGAGGTCGATCAAGGAGAGAACTCGTTTGAGTGCATAGCAGAATCCTAGAACCGCAAAGTACTTCAATCACAAATGGAATTCAAATTGCTAGAAAATGGAATATTTTGGTCTTTACGGGTTGCTTTTTGAATGGAATGTTTCTTTTTTTAGCAGAGAAAAATATGCATTAGAGATACGAAACTTCCGACTCAATAAAATAAAGAAACGAAATTCTTCATAATTAATTCCCTTGCAAAGTAAAATTTAATGTAAAATAAACGAATAACTGAAATTAAGACACATTTCAAAAGAATTTTTCTTTCATCTCTGAATACAAATATTTTATTCATTAAAAAATAAGTAACTAAGGTATGAAAACTATTACCTAATTTTCAGACTTGTCGAAGCAGTTTAACGTTTTGAACCGATGAATAAGTTATCCTACGAATAGCCTATTTATTGAGTTAATTCGGGCTGTAATGAGTACTGTGAATTAAGTTTGTTATTGGGGGCAAGGGTTAGGTTAAATTATTTAAATATGGCAAAGCATACGATGCCTAGCTGCTTGAGATGGATAAAGGACATTCTAAGGGAGATTGGTTCGTATTCGCAACTCACTTCGCGGAAATAGCAAAATAATTTTGTACTTCAGACAGAAACTATATATTTACTCTTGTAGATACAGTTTATGAGATAATTTTCATTGCTAAGCTGTCTATAAAAGGAAATTTAGTAATTTAAAATTGTTAATTAATACAGCATTATCGTTTGGTTTTTTTAATGTACGACTTACTTATATAAAACGAAAGTTTGTAAAGAAGTTTTACAGAATTAAACACTTCCATAAACGCACAAGTTGTAAATGAAATAAATTAAATTTTGCTTTAAGAAATTTAGTTACAAAATTAAAATAAATAAAAAGTAATTTGTAGTTCAGGTCAAACGTACAAGTTTAAACTTAAGTTTTTATAAATAATATATACAACCATAACTAACTAATTATTAACTTACTGCACATAACTGTAATATCAGTTACTGTGTGTAACAAACTACCAATCCCGAGAAGTGGAACTTTAATTCAGCCTATAAGCATTTAACAATCTATAAACATTATTCACTTGCGTCTTGTTTAGTTAATATATGAATATTTTCGTCATTTTCCCTAATTAAGGGATTTTATTATTTGACTTCCTTTTCCAGAGACAAAAGATGATAAAGTTATTTACTTTTGCTCTGGAAATGACATTCACGCACTTTAAATAACTTTTCTAAAACATTAATAGACCGCATAGTAAAATACAACGAAATAAAAGGTGATTTATTATCTACAGAAAGCTTAGTTGCGTTCAAAGGGTTAATTATCTCGTATCTTTTATTTGAACTGAAAGAAAGGAATGAAATATAAATACTTCGGAAATATCCGCTCTCAAGTGTTAAGTAACTTAAATTATTCTTTGAACTTTCCGCCTTCGCATCGTATTTTATTTGGAGAGAAAATGAAAGCTATTTTAGACTTAAATTCTAAGAAATCGGAAACTGTTTCGAGATTTTACAACCTTCCTGGTTTGGATTAAATTATTTTAATGAGGTACGTTTGATCCAGCTCTTTATTTAATACATATTTTGATCTTAGTATGCAAAACATTTGCTTTTGAGTAGTTGGAGACTGTAACCTCGGCATGGCTTCTTTGTTTTTAAAAGGGGATAGAGAGAGTTGAAACTCTTCCACAGAGCTAGAATATTTCATCTAATAAATTAGCCAAGTTTTAACAGTGTGGAACTTCTAATAAAATGCTTAGGTAGGAAACTCATTATAGTCATAAATTGTATTCACTTCATTTGCACAATCCAAAGGCGAAAAATCTATATGCGTCATTTTATTTCGGAACAAATGATCCAAAATTGCACATGATAGATCTCCAATTAACTCTACACGCATTCGAAAAAGTAACTGCAATGCTGGAGTAGAAAATTAAGACGGAAGCTAATCTACTTCTTCTATGAAGCAAGGTAGATCAAAATACCTAGTTACATAGAGCTGCTCCAGTTTCTAATTGCTATGGATCTACCTCCCATTATTCTCTAGCTAACAGTGATTACCAGTTATATGTCGCTGAATGTAGATGAATTGCAGATACTGACGAGTTTCTAGTATATATGGCATTATTGTCATATGATATGAATATTGTGTTTATTCAAAACTTACCACACTCGTTGTAGAATTCCTTCACGTGCTTTTTCATTGCTACCTTGCTCAAGCTTAGAAAAGCACTCGAATGCCTGAACATCTAGACCTGCTAAAATTCAGATACTGGTATTTACTGTGGGTAAAATGTGTTGAAGATGCCTTGTCAGATGAACGTTAACTAGATCGAAACCACTACGCATATTGCTTGCAACAGTTCTTTTATTACGATTACATTCGACATGACGTGCTGTAGATAGCATGAAAAGCACGTCGTGAGAAAATATGAGATGCTTAGCATATACCATACTAGTACTTGTTCTTGCTTCATTCAGCTAGATGGCTAATCGAGTCTTAGAAAGCGCAGACTTAAGATTTTAGGGTATTCAAGTAATTCCAGAGGCTGCTGTATTGAATTATCCATTTTGCCGTTCTGTGCACGAAAGAAGGATACACATATTACTCTATAACAATACTTCAATGTCGTGTGTTTATCCTCAGTACCTACGGCAAATTTTGTACAAGCAAAGTATTCATTAGTATTGCATACGGCAAAAATATCAAACATTACAGAAGTTAATCCCTGTAATCAAGCTGCGCCAAAACTTTCGTAATCGCTTATATTCTATTTCAGGACAAGATTTAGGTAATTGAAAAATGGTGCCAGAAATGAAAGATAAAAATTAACCCAGAAAAACCCTAAAACTTATTTATCAAGAAGTATAAAGTTCAAGATAAATCGGAAGTGTACAGTGACTCTTTTCGGAAGCAAGTTCTTGTTTGTACATTAGGCTAAATATTTAGGGGTTTGGTTCAATTGAATTACTTGGTCTTCGTACATTAATATTTTACATTGGAAAGGCATCCGTTATCATTCGCGTATTTTCCCGTTTCTCAAATGACTCTCTAAGGTATTTCTCCCGCCTTCTGAGCATGCCTTGGGGTGTAATGGTCAGCCCACTCGGCGCGTATTCGAGAGGTCCGAGATGTGAGTTCCGACGAGGGCGTTGCTCATTTTTCAAGTCTCCTGCTTCAAAAAAATCCTAATGACTCTACAGTGGCGCCCGAATTAAAAACGGACGTGGATGATGATTCTCCTCTACTAGGACTTGGGGATTAGATCCTAAATCCTGGTGTCATCCCAAGTCGCATTTTAAAAGGGGGGTACATAAGGTATTTTTTCCGCCTTCTTAGCATGCTTTTGGGGTATAATGGTCAGCACACTCGGCACGTATTCCAGGGATTCGAGTCCAGGAGAGGATATTGCTTTTTTTTTTCAAGTTTCTTGCTTCAAAAAAATCCTAATGACTCTACAACTCAAGACTCAATTTTTTCCCCTTAAATTATGTATGTGTAAGATCATAATCAGCCCGATCTTGATTTACTCGTCACCAGATTTGGCAAATACGAAAGAAAACTGAATTCAAGAAATTGCAAATCCTGCGAAACAAGTTGTTGCGGATTATCACTGGCGCCTTTTACTTCATCCGAAATGGAAATTCGCCCCATGATTGAAAATGTGAAAGATAATTGTACACTATGATTATATAATGTACATGATTATACTGAAGAAGCTTAATCTGAAATTCTACAAGGCAGCATGCATTGAATACTTACTGCAAAGTTGGCTGCATTTCTAAATTATGAAATCTTGTGGACAATTTTTTTCATTCATCTGTACGCTGCACATCTTCTACGTCATTAGTCATCTGACATGTGGTTTCAACTCTCACCTACACATAGTAGAAGTACGTGTTACGCTTCATGATGTAAATTCTTATTTTCCTATCTCGTATATGTTGCTCGGATTGGACACCGTTTCTGGTTGCTGCCGCTACTCTCACAGTTGAAAACCCATATCTTTCCCACCACTTACGTAGATTTTCTCCTAGTGCTGTTGCTGCAGCAATTGACTCTCAAAATAAACCTGCCGTATCGCAGTATTCTATGTAATCCTTTATATTTGAAATATTCTGTAATCGTTTATATTCCGTATTCGCTTATAATCGCCATACTTCCGTAATCGGCTTATATTCGATGACGTTCAACAGATAATTATTCGACATTAGTGCATTTCTCTGTGACGATTAATGGTAATTAGATAATGCTGGACATTTTTCTAACTGACATTTTCTTTCCATCTGGACTCTTATTTTGTTCTGTATGCCAATCTTTCTAGAAATATGTTTACAGCGTACGGTCCGAAATTTTCTTTATTCCGAAATCCAGAGATGAGTAGTGACTTTCCTTTACACCTTTTTTTTGGGGGGGTGAGGGTGTTCCTTTGAGGGTAGAAAAGGAAAAAGAAAAGAATACTGGCAAATGAAATTAAAATATCATCAGTTGTTTATGTCTCCTCAATTCGGCGATTCACATGTTATTATTATTATTATAAACACTAAAAATTTGAAGGTTCTGCTTTTCGCTATTGAAATCCTCTGCTAGAGGGAAAATCGTGTCTTGGCAAAATTGGAACACTACTCCTATTTACTTGAGCAAGGTATTTCATTTGCCATACAAATTAACCACGGCTAGCACAAAAGTATGCGTGGCGTGCTTTAAGAATCATATATCTTTTGTATATAACATTGTGGTATATTTCATCTGGGAACAATTTACTTTTCATCTGGCTTTTGCTCATATAACAAATTTTTACACTCTGACTCAGTGCAGCTTTTGAAATTAGGGTACAGATTGGTAATTTAATTTTGAAAGTTACAATTACATTACCAGGGCATTTTATGAAACTTAAATGCTTTGTTTCAAGAATGCCAAAGACCTGATAAGCGATATCTCGACGATATTATTTTTAATAAATAAATTCTTGAATATATATTTATTTCGTTAACTTAAACACTCCTTTAAAAAATTTTTGTCCAATTCATATTACATATTCTCTGTAGCGAACAATTAAGTTTCTTTTACTTTATTTAAATAAATAAGTGATTCTGCTTTATTTTATTAATTGAATTACAAGTATTAAGTATCATTTTCTTTGGGTCAATAATACGTCTTGGCAAGTAAATAATATATTGTAATTATTTACTTGCCTCAAATGCCTTTATATAAAATTAAGGGGAGAAAAGCGAAATTATAGTCCGAAAGATGGCGATGGTACTAAAGGAGGCCAGGGAGTTTAATCCTCCAGTACACTATTATTCCTGAGAAGGAAGTATATAAACTAAATTTAAATTTGATTTATATATTCAAATTTCCCCCCCCCGAAGTACTAGAGGTGCTTTTAGTGTCGAAACGCTCTTTTTGTCTATATCATCATTACGTCTGAATCACTTTTCAAATTATTGCTGCCAAATGTTACCGCGATATATTATTTTTAAAAAAATTAAATGATGAAGAATCAATATATATATGCATGTATGTTCCTCGCACTGTGGAAAAACAACGGTACCTACGGTCACCGAATTCTTAGTACCGTAGTCTTCCACCTGAACATGGGTAGCTCGAAGCCGAATTTCAAATTTCGGATTTGTTTTCGATTTATTTCATATTTTATACAAACGCATTTTTGTTTAATAAGATCAACGATTTTAAAGCGACGTCTGGCAACACAGCTCGAAATAAAACATTTTTACTTCAAGACAGCCAGACTATTGCCATTCAGAAAAATTCAAAATAGTTATCATTCAGTTTTAATCCACAAATTCAACTATTTGAAAGCATAATGTTGTCAATGCCTCAGATAGAATACTTATTATCTCCACGCACCGGCGTGTTGCTATTCAGTAAAGGCAAAGATATTTAACTTTTCAGATTTAATCTTTTTCTTACTGAGTACCAAACCAAGTGATTGAAAAGGGATAAACATAGCTTTAAAAGTATTTTTCTACTTTTTAATAATATAATTGATTTAAATAAAAGTGCATTTAAATTATGAGATGTCTAATAAGAAACATTAAATATTTTTATTAGATGATACTAGCTGGACTCAAAAAAATCATTACGTACTTTTTCCTTTTTATGATAGCTGTTTTCGGAGACTGGACGTTTGAGCGCTAGTTTTCAGAGAAGTAATACAGCGAATATAAAAAAAGTTAAAAAATGTAAGGTAACCCCTAACACGCTGTCGGAAATTCTCTAGATGCTGTTTCTAAGTATTTTGTGATTTTGCTCTTTAATTTTAGGTTGCGTAAATGTGAACAAAGCGAAGCTTAATAATAAAGCAAAAAAGACAAAAGAAATTGTGTTAACAGTTCAAAAGAAGACCGGTAACTTGCGACGCTCAGCGACAGCATAAAAAACTACTCTAACAAATTCTCTGTGCGATGTTAAAATCTAAATATTTTCAGACACTTTTTTAATACGAATATATTGAACATCTTGCTTGAATTAATTCACTAATTCTAGCTAGCAACATGCTGATGTATTCCAGTATTTCTTGTTGGGTATTATGAGGCTGTTATCGAGAAACACGACGATATTCTTAAAAACCTGAATTAATTATACATCTTCAATTTTTTTCCCCAGCTCAAATAGATGCTATCGGCGATAAACCTCTTCGCGACGTCGTTAAAGAACTTGGAGGATGGCCGGTGACAGAAAGAGATTGGGTTGAACCAGAGTGGCCACTCGAGCATCTTCTCGGCCAGTTACGAGGCGACTACAATCAAGGAATCATCATCGAGCAATGGGTGGGGCCTGACGACAAGAATTCTTCTGTCAACGTTATTCAGGTACGAGCTAGGTAAAGCTCTGGCATAATATTAGTAACGAACCAATATTTTCTAATTAAACTTCTTGGACAAAAAGGAGATAATTCTTCAGATTCCAAAAAGGCACAGCAAATGAGCGAACACGTAGGACATCGAGTGAAGAAACTGTCGTTCGAAAACTCTGAGAAACAGAAAACTCTGTGTTTGAAAGAGTAACAAATTTCAGGACCTACAGCCTTTTTTTCTTTGGACTGAAACTGCATTACGTTGTTCTGCTGTGATTTTATACACATTAGTACTCTTTTACTGAAATTATATTCTTTGTCTGTATAAAACCTAAGAGTTTAAGACAGCGATCTCTTACTTTCAGGTGAGAATGACCTAGATCTAATTTTTTTCGCATTAAAGGAAACTATATTTTACAGATGTGCCACTATAATATTTCTTTTATGGTTCCACTTAACTCTCAAAACTATTTCAAATGTCGATGTACAGGTAATTTTTATCTTAAATTAACATTTCGACATCAGTTAAAATGTTTAGTTTTCCTGCTTTTTAACCTTCATTTGCTCCAGGAAACATTCTATGCTAATATATAAATAAAGAAAAATACCTTCAGCATTAAAAAAGAAAAGGTCTTTAAGAATGTATTTGGAATTTATGCTATTTTGAAACCGCGACTGTTATTCTGAAGTTCTGTTTCGAAGTTATGTAGATTTTATCCTGTTATTATACTTTTGTAACATAACTCACTGATGAAGCTGTAACCATCTGCCCTTGTATGGCCATGTCAATACTTTCAAGGTCCTTACAGGCTCCCGGTGCGGCCTCCTGCGGCTCCAGGGAGCTGTTGCTTCTAAATAGGGGAGGGCGCGGGATACATGCCTGTTTGCCTATGTCACACGTCAGGCGTCCCCGTCCTCCGTCACCTGTCACCTGTATAATCTACCAGATGACTACTGAACTTAGGTATTGAGTCTCAAAAATAATAAGTTCCTCTACTTCTAAAGTAGAAATATAAACAGACTAAACGAAGGATGCTTTTTTAGAATTTTTAAGGGTAACTAGATAACATTCATCTCACAAGTAAACCACAAAAAGTCTTAGCCTCCACCCCATTAGACTTGAATCAAACTTAAAACGAAGAGCCAGTCCTCAATAGTCTTGTTCATTCTGCCAGTGGTTGGATTAAGCAAGTGAAAGCAAAACAGAACCACTTCATCTGAATCATAAGTTAATCAGCATACTGCGTAACATGCAGCTACAAAATATTATCACAGTTTTAATCGAGACCACCCTATAATGGTGTCTGGCTATCTCAAATATTTTCCTTTGCTCCAGCTACACAAAAAGATCTTTTAATCGACAGATTTTATATCATTCTACTCCCAAAAAGCACGATAGTCATAAACCTTCAAGCTTTGTCTGGAATTTGAATCTAAATTTTCGCCATTGTACTTTCTTTTATCTAACCATCACTTTCCGAAAAAAGACTAAAAAAAACCTTAAACAGGATGGGAATAGCCTGCTGAAGACATTACAAATGAGAGGAATAATATGTCAGTTAACAAAAAGTGTTCAAAGCTGTAGCACAAAAAATAAAACCTGAAGATTTATTCAGCTTTCCCAAAGTCCTTTTCTTCTTATTGAAAAAGTGTCCAGAAACTCATAGGCAAATGCTGAGAGATTAAAATGTCTCTATGATGCTGCTAGAAAAGAGGGTATGTGTGTGTCGTTAGTAAAGTAAGATATATACTTCAGTGCACTAAAGCGCAAAATATTGCTTATAGCTCCGTGGCTCTATCGAGAGAGTTAACAAAGACGGATGAAGCACTTAATGATGAAATACATGATATTATAAAATCATGCAGGACCTTATATTTTTCTGACATTAAAACTGCAATGAAGTAGGAATGAAACCTGATTCATGTGTTTAAATTTCGGAAAAATTCATAAGAGAATGAATAAAAATTGTATTTACTTAAGCTTCCACAATAATTCTTCTTTCACAAATGTGTACCTGCAAATACAAATCCTTAACAGTCTTTTCAGAACTTTGCGTTCTAAAAATAAGTTATGAACGTAAGCATGACTTCACGTGTTAAATTTCTATGTTTGTTAATTCTGCAGTTTTCTCAAACTTCTATTTTGCTCTCATTTTCTAAGCACTATTATAATATTTGTCGTATTTTTAAGTAAAGATTTTAGGTTTGTTTTTGCTAAACAAACCCGTTTAGTCCTCTCTCAAACATTTCCCAAATTTAAAAAAAAATTTATTTAATTTGCTTAGGATAAATTCGTTTAGGTTAGGGTTGTAACTGTCCGTCCCTTTATAGGAGGCAACGATGGCCGCCTAATAGGTGCCTCCAAAATAAAATGGCCAGCACTTCTGGTCTTAGAAGTTGCCAGTACTGAATAGGGAAGTGATCGACATTAGTTTAAACAACAAAAAACGTTTTGTCAGTTGGATTTAAAATTCTTTCAGCCTTGCTTTTCCAAATGCAATAAATAGTTTAGTGATATCTTACTAATTATCCATTTTATTATTGTGCTTAGTTACGTACATAGTAAATATTAAATTTTCAGTAAAATAATAATCACATTTTTTTTCATCTCTTAGCTGGATCAGATGACGTTTGGTCTCCCAAGTCGAGAATATTTTTTAAAGGACAGCAGCGAACGTGAAAGAAAAGCGTACTTGAAACTGATGGTGGAAATCGCAATTCTCTTCGGTGCTGAGAGAGAAACAGCAGAAATCGACATGTCAGATGTCTTAGACCTTGAAATACGACTTGCAAACGTATGTATACAATTATCTCCACTCTTCATATACCACTTTTTAACTAAATTGAATAAAAAGGGATACTATTCCGACTAAAAATATCAACTAGATACTACTCGCACTAAAAAAAAATAAACGAATGTGCATTTACAAAGTGTGTTTACACATTTTTAGAACGATTTCGATGCAGAATTAAAAATAATCAAAAGCACTTTCTAGTAACAGCTTAGTAGTTGAAATGAGAAAAATCGTCTACCACTGCATGTAAACGAGCTGTGGATTGAAGGCTTTATTTTCGAGCTTTCCGAAGAGAAATATTCCTATTCCATAATTCAAAAGCGTTGAAAAATGCATGGTATACGTATTCTTAAGTTAAAAATAAGCAACATTATTAACCGGAAAGGGAAAACCCGTCAATCATTACTTCTATATGGAAAGACGATTACAAACGAATACCCGGAAAACGTACGTGCATTTTTTGCTTTTAGTGTTTCTTAAGTTAAATCCTTGAAACAAGAAAATATGCATCGAATCAGAAATTAATTGCAAAGTCTTTGAATATATCTGTAGCAACGATAAATAAAATACTCAACCAAGATTTAGAACTTAAAAAAGCTAAATCACATACTGTTCGCTAGCTTTTGCCGAGCTATGTAGCTCAACGCTGAACAATTTGTAGAACCTTTTATGAAATCTGTTTAGCAAGAGATAAGTGGAAATACATTGTGACACTTGATGAAGGATTTACCTATTAATAACTGCAACAAAAAAGTTATAATAATGATAACGATAATTTTATTTATAATTGAAAACGAAGATAAAAAAAATCTAATGTATACACCGCATGACTTCCTTGTACGGTCTATAATACACATTTTTTGCTGCTCTTTGTTTAAACTTATTTCCGCAAATGATTCTACCTTCATCAACCAGTCCTTCAAGGCAAGCTGAAAATGACATAAAACATTTCAGATTTTGGAATTAAGTATTCCGGTCAATTTTTGTAGTACTGGAGTCATTTTTGTCGTACTGGAGTACTTTTTACAATTTTATGTTTTCATAACAAGAATAAAAATTTCCCTCATATAATTGTAGGAATCGGGAGTTGATATTAAAATTGAAAGTTGATTTGACAGCGTCAGAGCATGAATATTTTCAACATCTCCTCTGTAGTTGAAACAAAAAATACCTCTGTAAATGGAAGTACATGACTACGACCAACGATTGCGAAACTAAAATCTGGGTTATGGGGTGGATACATATATATATATATATATATATATATATATATATATATACAATATGTACGTTTGGTTCTGCCTGTTGACATAAAAAAGGGGGCACACAACTAGATGTTATAATAGTCCCATATACAAAATTTCAACGTTATACGACTAACCATTTCTAATTTATGCGAGATACATACATACATACAAATTATCACAGAACTCGTGAAAATGTCCCTTTTGAATCCATTTTGCAATCTGTTTTGAAGAAAAGAGTCCTTTGTTCTGTTCGTCAGTACAGACATCACACAAAAAATTGTCCAAATGGATTCAGAAACGGTCAAAATAGGCATTTCAGTTGAAGTATGATACTCGAGGTTTTTTACGGTCACAATACTTCCTTTACTTCGCACAAGAAAGTAAAAATGTATAAAGCTGGTTCTGTCACTGCAAAGAAAATTTTAGTAAGGAGGTTTACGATTCTGAAAAATTTAAAATAAGAAGAGAGGAGAAAATGTTCAAATTAACTGAACGTACTATCAAAAAAAAAGTTTTATGTTCGTTATTTACAGAAAAAGTTATATTTCTTTAACTCAACGATTTTCAAAGAGTGAAAGTGAGTGAAGACAAAGCAATAAGTCATACTTCAAAAAGTACCATTGCATTCTTGAAAAAAATGAAGACTGAAACAGGTATCGCAACTATACCTTTCCAACATATTCCTGCGATGTCCCTTAATTTTCCTCTATGGACTATGGTGCTTCTGGTCTCTTGAAATCAGCTCTTTCTAAGCACATAACCATCACAATTGAAAATCAATACCCCTGGAAATTTTTCAAAAATCCCTTCTATTATGGAAATCGCGATGCAGAATTATAGTCCAGTAAAGAGGTTATTAGGCTCAACATTTTTAAAAATACTCTTTACATTTTAAACATCAGTTAAACGACTTGAAAATCACTCTAAAAATGTGTAAACACTCTGTAAATAGAGATATATGAGAAAGTAAGGCTTTGTTGAGAAGTCACTAAGCAGTCCAACAGGAGAAAGAGATTTATTGGAAAATAAGTATTAATACTGCCATTTGTATCAAGTTTGAATTCGATTTAAACTTATACCAATTATTAGTTTAAGTTTAAATGTTCGTCTGTCAAGATGAATTTGATTATTGTTAAAAAATATTTGCGTGTTATTCTAATTAATTAAATCTGAGTGGAATTCATAGCCTTTTAATGTCGATAAAAATTAATTACAAAAATGAATTAGACAATTTCTCATAATTCTAAATTCCAGCTAATTTGCATCGTATTGACTTTCCTATCAACCACTGAATTCATTATAGTCTCTAAAAACTAAATCTAAGGTCATTTTGTTTCATGCAGAATTAAATTGGATTTTTACCTGACACTAAATCTCATTTTTCGAAATAAAATAAATTTTAAAATAATGCTTTTTAAAGCCTTTAAGAAATTCTTTAAATAGAAAATATTTTTTAATTCTGTGTATTTTAGTTATTTAATTTATTCTGCAAAACCATAAAAGCATTCCCATTACTTTCCCTATAATAAATTAAAACCTATATTAGAAAATACGTTTGCATCTGAAACTGTAATTTTTAAGTATTTAATACTGAAAAAAAGCAATGTAAGTAAAATTCATCAAAAGATTCGACTAAATTTCTATAACACTTTGTAATCAACCAGCGGTAAAATCGCTTAATTCTAGTAATTCGACTTGAGTTCAAATATGATTTAGCAACAAACCAAATATGATATTTAAAATTTTAACATGAATGATTGCAATGAACATAACAATCTGTGAGTCAATCGTAACAAACATACTTACAGAACAAATTATGTGGAGTGCATTGACTCTGTCGTTATGAAAATGAGTTTAGATGGTTATGTAGTAGTACGTTTAAAATCTCAAGCCGTTTAAAAATACAGACCGAGTTTTATCTTGATAATTTCAGCAAATTAGTACATTGTGTAAGTAAAACGTCAATGATACCAAATCATTGTTTTTATTTTTTCATATTCTATAATAAAAATTAGATATTACATTTCCTACTTCGTGGCTACTGTAGCTGGCAAGCAGACAAGTGTTAGTATATGTAATATTACCATACAAAAGAAATGGAGCCATTGATCCATGAATCCACTGATCGTTAATATTTAAGGAACTTAACGCAGTTCTTTCAATGATTTTAATCAAAATCGTAGGCAAACCTTTTTACGAAATTCGGGTATTTTTATTTTCTGTCACATAGCTCGTATTAGATTACCTTAAACCAAATACTTGTGCCAAGTGCATAAGAAGTGTCTTTCAAGGAGGACTTAGTCAGTGAAATTTATTCATTATTTATGTTATGAATAGGTAAAGCAACAAAAATATTTTGCTGTATCCAGATCACGATTTAATAGTGAAAAGTCCCCAGGTTAAAATATTTTAAGTCAATTCATAGAACCAGGTATGCCTATTGAAAAATAAACAAATTTTAATTGATGTGTTTAAAACAAATACAATATAATAATTAGTAAATATTCCAGATAAGAATATATTCTTATTTCTAAAAAAGGGACCGGGCTATCGAGACTTTTTTTATAAGCAACTCTTCCTCCTCTCCCGGATAAAAGCATAGAATAGGACTGGACTATTTGAGTTACGGCAATCCCACAAGGCTTATCTGCCCCAAGGGGGAATGGATGCCTTCGCAGAGGACTTCCTGAGGGAAACTGGCTCGTATTCGAGTTACACACGAGGAAAACCATGAAAACTCCTACGTAGTTAACACGTAGGCTAGAATCTGAGCCCAGTCAAACTACCAGTATTCAGAGATTTTATCGTTCGGAAGCTGGTAGGGATTAATGTACGCTTAGATTGTTTATCCGAAGGTGAATCTGGAATTTATCATCAGGTCTTCAGAGATTTTATTTATAAGTCCCATATAATATCATTGAAATATTGAATTTATTTCATTATAGGGAGGGAAATAGAAAGCACGAAAAAAAATACTTTATGGGTCGAATTCAATGACATTCGAACGTTTTAATGCATTATCATGTAATTAAAGGACAAATATAATTATTATGAGGAATGGATTTTTGCATAATTTCTTGGTATGTTCCAGTTTGGGAACACTCACGTCTAGCTCTTTCA
>KK121761.1:309549-422661 GCA_000611955.2 Stegodyphus mimosarum
TATACGTGTGTGTGTGTGTGTGTATAATTCTCACTCTGTTACCCAGCTCGGTTAGCTCAGTATTTTTATTCTTATATATTGGTGAATTTTGCATTTTTTGCTTTAAAAGTGGTTGAATTACGTTGTTCTTATGTTCCGGTTAAGGTCTTTATGCCTTTAATTAATCTACATGCAATAGTTGGAGAATTATTGATAATTTAAAAGTGGCATTAGACCTAACGAGGTCGCCATTTGTTTGCATTTGAAACTCTGAAAATAATGAATTAAGCCAGCTGGTGTACCAAATGCAGTGTCATTTTGCCCAGTGAGACCAAACGTTAACTTTCAGTTCTGTGTATCGAAAATTTGATCTTCTTGCCCGTTCGCCGAATTGCTTTTTTGGCATAGAAATTCTAATTTTTGGTGAAAAAAAAAAGAATTTAAAACTTTTTTTAACAGTGTTTGGTGTTTTAGGTTTTCTGTAGTTCTCAATTTTTAATGAAGATTTTTTAAGCTTTTATGTACTTTTGCCCCATGTCACGAAATGGGAACTGAACTGATTGAATGAGAACTAATGAAATTCAACGAAATAATTTTAAATGAAATCCAGCAAAAATTGTGTATAATTTAATAGGCTGTTCAAGGAAATCATATGATGTCCTCATCAGATATTTTTTATTAATATTTTTATGAATTTTGCATTGATGTAAATAATTTTAACGAAGTTGTACGTAAACCTGTAGTATTTCTTTAATGAATAATATAATAATGTAACATGAAAAATCTCAAACCCTATAATGTAGCATGAAAAACCTCGAAAAATGAAGCTCCACCGGAAAAATAAGGTTACAGGAGCAAGTCCATTTCACATTGATGTAAATGGCTATCTCGGGAATTTTACGAGATAGCACTAAGCAGGCTATGGTATTGACGATTAATTTTTGTCTCCAAATTTGGCGAGCAATCGCTAAATTTCACATAAAACTTGGCGAACATTTGGAGACATTTAGGTCCTTGTCTAACTGTAACTGATCTCTTTATGTAAACGTAACTGTATTCGGAACTTATATGTAATTGTATATGCCTTCCAAGAATTTCTGAAATCGAAGTTACTGGAAATTTCTCAGCCAGGAAAAAGCTATATAAGACAGGAGAGAACACCAGCCCTCAGTTGTTTAGTTCAGAGGTGAGTTCGTAGTATTGAGAGATCTCTATGCGAGCTTCGCCTTTTAAATGAGCTCTACATTACATTGTGTTTAACATTCTTAATAGTTTGAAGTGTAACTATTGATTGCGCTCTGTGATATTGAGAAAATATTTACGTGTGCTTTGTGAAAATGAGATAGAAAGAAGTAGTATTTAAGGAAATTTCAGAGCGTGTTGTGCCTGCTTGAAGGCAACGTTGTTATCTTTGATTAAACTAGCGATTAGATTTCTGTGGTGTTGAGCGCTTCTAGCCATTAAACTTGTTATCGCCGAGTTTTTCGAGTCAAAGCTTGCCTGCGCGTTAAGTAACCTGTGAAAGGCAATTAGGCTAATTTAATTCTGCATTACAGTACATTACTTGTTATTCTTTGAGTCAAGCCAAAAGTGTTGGCTTCTGTCAGCACGAATCAGTACCATCTGTGAAATTTATACTGAGTTAATAAAGGGTTCTTTACTCCCTTCTCTGGACTTTGCCGTACTTAAGACTTGAGGATAATTTCTCACACAATCTGTTAGCTCTCGTTAGTTTGTGTTTGCAACAATACGAGAAGTTATAGGGGAAAGTAAATTTTATAAAGCTATCATCGGTCATGTGTGCATTCAATACATTACGAACCCGTACGCATGCAACAATACTATAATTGGCAGGGGTGTTGTCTCACAGCATACGATGCATACGAAGCACGCCTATAAATTTGAAATTTTGAAAAAAATAATTATTTTTTTAACAAATTCGTAAAGTAAAATCCTTATTAATTACTTTAAATATACAGTTTTACACTACCTCGTTGCGTGTTGTTGTGTCTTCTCTGATTCTGCCTTTGCGTGCAAGTGTACCTATATGCCAGCATCATTAATGAAATAGTATATTTCACGAGGATCAAAAGGAACACTTTATCCCTTCTTTTCTACAGCAACGTGAGATGATTAACGACTTTTTTTCTAATGCAGCTGTGTCAGCATAGCATTCGGGCAAGAGGAAATGAGTGTCTGTTGCTTAGCACTGAATTTAGCTCAATTTATATTACGTTTTAGGGATTACTATTATGAAAAGAAGAGTTTTTTGCTTCGAAATTTTCTTTCAAGTTGCTTAGTTTTGTTTAGCTCTTTAATTAAAGTTGGCTTATTGTACAAATGTCAATTCTTATTTCTGAACTTCTTTGAGAATTTTGCATAATGCACTAAACCTGTAACATTATGTGAAGCATCTTACTTCAGAAATTTGCAGCATCGCTGAAAACGAAACAGAGGGGCTTTTGAAGGACTTAATGCAACCGATATTTCCATTTTGATCATGTTCGGAAAAGTAAGAATTATTTTTAAACTATAAAACTTAAAGGACATGTGAAGTAAATGTAAAGGTAAAAATAGAGACATGTTCAAATTACATAAGCAAGAAAACTAGTTAATTTATAGTTTATGATATTAAGAAAGGTTTTCTTTTGCCATGATCATTTTCTAAGTTACAAACTTTAACCAGTTCAGTGTGTTATTAGGACATATTTTAAAACATGAAAAATTCTGCTCAAATCAAGACTTGAATTCAGCCGACGTTCGGTTCCGTTACTTCTCAATTTTTTGAGTGAAATCATAATTCTAGCCAGAGCTCACTCGTGCTTCAAATCAGACAAACTTCGCTGTACACCTGAATTTTAAAATGAACGAAGAATACTATTAACAGGAAATATTACTATTATTATTATTAATTATTATTATTATTTACGTGTTTCACCCTAAGTCGCTACACAGAAGGAAGGGGTGCCTTCGTGGAGGACTTTCTAAGCCAAACTGGCTCGTATTAACACGTTACACCTAGGGAAAACCACGAAAACGCCCATGCAGCCAGCCTGTTCGCAGAATTCGAAAAGTCGGAACTACCAGTGTCGAATTCGAACCACTGAACTACCAGTATTCAGGGACTTTATCATTCGACCACTGGTGGCTAACAGAAAATATTAATGAATATTTTATTTAGCAGTTAGTAAAACTGACGTTGGTACTAGACACAGAATAAAGGAATGAATTTCCTTGGGAAGACCAAAATGCGTGAGAAAACTTCAGCAGCTGAGGAAGAAAATCCGCCTTGTAAAAATGCGAACTCGGAAACAATTTTTATGGGCTGTATTCATTTGGTCAGGATATGTTTAAATGGATTACAAGCCGAAATAAAAATACACATGTATATCAATGCGAAGTAAAATATTTTTCATCCCACTGAGATATAAGTGCATTTTTGTTTTCCTCTGAACAAAAATATTCATATTTGTTTTATCGTCCTTCTGAATGGCAAGGTAAGAGTTTGAAATCGCGCGAAATTATTTATTATTTATGTGTTCTTACTCCTTCTGGCGAGAGTGATATCAGAGTATCCAAAGTGGTAAAACGTTCTTGGTGATGAGACAGCTGCGTAACTGATTGGTTCGGCTATTCTCAACAGATGCGTGGGAAGTATGTGTCCGACCATTTGAAAGAAAAGAAGGGAAAGAAAAGCCACCTTTTATTTTCTGTATCATTTTTTGTTATTATAAACTTACTTACTTTTCCCTTAATGTTTTAGATTTTATGTTAATTTATCATTAATCGACTCCTTTTCATTTAAAATTTAAGATATTTTAATTCTTTATCTACTGAATTATTATCATCTTAATTTATAAACATTTTCCTCCTTTTTATTTAATGTTTCCTTATTTATTGCTTTGTTTATTATTTTTAGCCCAAAGGGGCCATTAATTTCGTTTTGCCATTTTGCGTTGTCCATTACAAACGCCGTTTCACTTTTCCAATTCTTGCCACCAAATATTAGAACCCTGAATTATATTTAAAGGAATTAAATAATGAAGAATCTGCATGAATGTATTTATGTTGCTCGCACTGTGAAAAACCAACGGTACCCAGAGGCATCAAATTTTGAATAACATAGTCCTCCACTCGAATATGGTCATCTGGAAGCCCAAATTTGAAATTTGTTTTATTATGTATTTTATATTTTGTTAAACTTTAGCGAATTTTTTACTAAGAAACTTAACGATTTCAAAGCTTTCCATTAACATAAACATCGCGGGCATCTTTAAGCACGGATATTTTTTGCGTGAGGTTTCTTTACATTTCTTACAGGTATTATGTTGGTAGCGCAGCAACGCAAAGACGTTACAATGTCTAATGACATTTTGCGTCGAATGACTTTGAATGTCTGTATCACTTTTCAAATGCCGTTTTGAATCCCCCGTGAAAAAAACGTACCTTTGGGCGTAATATAAAATCTGAAAGATTTCAGAGATTTTTATAAACTTTTTTTTTTAGTCCAAAAGGCACAATTTGCCCAGAAGGACTATTAATTTCGTTTCGGTACTTTTGCATCGATTCACTAAAAGCGTTGTTTCACTTTTCAAACTGTTGCCACCAAATATTATCTGGCTGCATTATATTTAAATAAATTAAATAATGAAGAATCTGCATAAATGTATGTATGTTTCTCGCATTATGATAAAACAACGGTACCTAAACCCATCAAATTTTGAATATTGAACGTTTCCATCCGAATATGGGCTTCTGGAAGCCCAAATTTGAAATGTTTTATTATCGATTTCCTATTTTGTAAAACTTTAACGAACTTTTGATTAACAGATTCAAGGATTTCAAAGCGAGCAGTAGCTGCATTGTACAGAGAAAACATTTTTCTCTAGCACGTGAGACGGTATCGGAAATTCTAAAGATATGCTTATTTTTAAGTTATTTTGCGATATTGCTCTTGAACTGAATTTTATAATTTAAGTGCGAAGAACATTATATTTAATAAATAAAGGTAGCACACAAAATGTTAAAAAAACACCCCTTTGGAAGTAATTTAAAATATGAAACCTTTCAGATTTTTTTTTGTTTACTTATTTATTTATTGATGCTATTTCTGTTGATATTCTGTAAAGTTCCAGCACTTCTAATTTTAGAAATTAAGTTCTGGCTGTAGTGTTAGAACATGTTTAGAGTTTTTATATGCGAGCGATAAACAATAGATCGTTAGTAAATTAAGCAAAGGAAAATATCTATAAAGATACACTAATAAAGGAAATAAAATATTAAATCGATTGATAAATTACGCACGTCTTAATAAAACAAGAGCTATCTTAATCAGTCTGCTGTCTGCAGAAACTACATAAATTGATAAATTAAGTAGAAAATGTAGGCAAAATTTAGCATGAATGTTTCTTATTGCTTTAACTGAAGGATTTTATAAATTGCAATAAAAAAATCATATGAATACCGTGTAAAGAAATGAACATAAAGATTGAGCAAAAATTACAGTCACAGGTCACAAAAAAGCCAATATACAAAGAAACATTTTCTCCCCTCCAAAACAGTATGTGTATCGAAAAATGTGAAATCAACTATTTGTATCCTGAATGTGTAATATGTCCAAGAAAATAAGCGAAAAGCATGACTTTAATAATAAGCGAATCTACGAAATTTCTCAAACACAGAAAAATGTATTTCTTCTAATTCCAGTTTATCCGAAATTTTATTAGATATGTCTAACACTAATATTACGAATTAACTGAATTGAATGTTCAGTGAATGTTCTCTGTTTTGCTCTTGAGATTGAAAATAAACTTGGCGCTGATTTTGCCAATATCAGCACTACCTGTACCAGTATTCAGCTTTTATCTGACGTTAGATAAATTGATAATTGATTAACGTAGTTTAATCAGTAAATATACTTGGAAATAAATTTTTGTGCGATATGGATCAATCAAGCAAAACTGAATTATGACTCTAAGACATAAACTGTTTTCGACCTTAATATCAAAACGTTTCCATGTCAGCATTTCAGACCTTTGTGTATTTCATTTTTTACATGCTGTTCAATATTTAACACTATAGTAATACACAAATACTCCAGTCAACTTTCGAATACACTGGTGTGCAAAAATTAAGGACGAAGTCGAAAAATTAGCATATCAGCTGAACGAAGAGGCAGAGCGGACAGAAAGACCAATCAGGAGATTAAGTAAGGTGATGTACGGTAGCACATGCGCAGATATGCAGGTAGACGTAATGGGGAAGTGTCTGAGTAGTATAAAGCATGTTGTCGGTATAAGATCAGTATTTCTGGCAAAGAGATTGCACGCCGTATAGCAGTTAAAATCACACTGAGTTGCTGCCACAGCGAGAAATGGCGAATAATCAATCTGTCTGGATGCTTTTACGCGAAGTCGAATCATTGGGAAGTTGGAGGAAGGCCGCAGTGTGACAAGTGTGGCTGCAAAATTCGGAATTGCTCACAGCATCGTTTCACGACTTTGGAGACAATTTCAAACTACAGGAACAGCTATCCGGGGGTTTAGTAGTGGTCGTCCACGAGGAACCACACCCGCAGATGACCGGTATATTGCCTTACAGGCCAGAAGAAACAGGCGGCAGACAGCGGGAGAAATCGCTAGACACACGACACAGGCGACTGGACGACCGATATCGCGTTTTACCGTGGCCAGAAGACTGCACGGTGGTGGTCTGTTTGCACGACGCCCTGTACGGTGTGTACCTCTAACGCATGCCCATCGGAGAAGGCGTTCTCTGTGGTGCCGGGAACACCGGAATTGGAGAGACAATGAATGGGGACGAGTACTCTTTACAGATGAGAGCAGATTTAGTCTGAGTTGCGATTCTAGACACATACACATCTGGACAGAGCGGGGAACACGCAATAACCCCTTCAACATCATCAAAAGGGACTGTTTTGGAGGTCGCGGAGTTCTCGTTCGAGCAGACATAATGCTTGGTAGCCGGACCGACCTTCATATCTCCCAAGGAGGTTCGTCACCTGGGACTGCTATTGTAACGAGGTTCTTCTTCCTTACATGCGTCTTTTCACAAGGGCTATGGGTCCTCAGTTCCTCTTCATGGACGACAACGCTCCACCTCATCGCACAGTTACTGTCGAAGAGCTGTTGGAGAGTGAAGATATTGAACACATGGATTGGTCGGCAAGGTCTCTGGATCTAAATCCCGTCAAGCATGTACGGAACTTACTAGGGAGACCCGTGGCAGCACGTAACTTATCGCCAGTAACGATTCCGAAACTGCGATTGGTGCTACAAGAGGAACGAGCAGCAGTGTCTCAACAGCTCATTAACAACCACATATCCAGCATGCACAAATGATGTGAAACCTGCCTAGCAGTCAGGGGAGATCATATCCCCTATTAAAGACCGGATGTTTCTTGCTGGACACCCATCACAGGGATGTTTCGGCCTTCAGTCGCATTGCGCTCCATGCTACTTTTTCAATAAAGCTTCTTTTTATCCCTCTGATTTCTTTTTTAGTAAGTGTTGCTTACATTACTCATGTGCTTACGTACTGGGGATCTTACGGTATTAAATGTGTTGATTTGGAAAGCTTTTGTACAAAGTTATATTGAAAAAACCGTCTCGTCCTTAATTTTTGCACACCAGTGTATATGTAATTCCAGCTTACATTCATCAATACATTTTTTTTTAATTTGATGTTCAGCAGCATGGCCTTTATGAAACCTTAGGATATGCCCCTGATAACTGCTATTAAGAATTGTTATAATAATATTATTAATAACGACCATCTTCACAGAACACCAAAATGTTATTGAACCTGGATGATAATTTAAGAACGGTTCACTTTCTTTGCACTGTATTTATCTAGTGTTTATAACATTTTGATAATGTTTTTCTAATAAAACAAAAGACTATCTCTTTCAAAAATCTTTTCTACATTTCGCAAAAATCTCTAGAAATCCTTTTATAAAATGTAATTTTTACGCCTTGAGTACATAATTAAGAATGTAGTTTAAAAAATATTTTATTCAAAAAAATTTATATAAGTTTTATTTGATAAATGGCTTATTGCATCTGAATGCTTGAATAATCAGACATTAAATTCTCATTATTTATTACTCTTTGATCCTAACTTATTTGTTTAAGAAATTATTATTACGCATCATATAAACGTTTAATTAAAATGAGAGTACCCAAAAAAATTGATATGCTGGCACATTAAATTTATTTACTTATAAAATAAATAAAAACAGGTAACCAAAAAAATTAAGAAGTTTATCAATATTAGCTCTGCTCTGAAGAAGTCTGTAACACTAAATTACTCTCATTTTAAGCGTAAGATTTTGTGTTCTACATCTTCAATTTCTGAATAACTTTTAAACTAAAATTCCTATCGTTATTTAGTTTATAAAGTTATTTCGGATGTTAATAATGCATACGAAGACCAAATTGTAATTTTTTTAATATCATAACTTTTGTTTAAAAATTGTTTTTTAATTTTCTGAAATTTTAATAGCAAACTCTTCGAGGTAATAGACTGTAACCCGAACTTTTCAGATTGCAGTTTTTATTTATTTATTTTGAAATATTTATTTAAAAACCCCAACACGTCTAAAGCTGGCATAACATGTACAGCTTATTTTCTAGTTATAAAATAATTCGTCGTAGGAAAAATTGCTTTCATTTTATATGAACGTATTTTTCTCCAGAGATACACCTTTTATTTTCTCCAAGGTTGCTTTCATTTATCATTATCATCACATACCAATACTCTTAAGCTTTCTTTTATTTAAATATACCTCATCTTCAAAAACCATTTTTTTCTTTTGTATTAAATAGAACTAACTGAACTTTGATCTTCGTAATCATCAGAATATGGATCACAGATATTTAGAACATGTTTTACATTTTTGAAGGTTTTCACGTATTTAGAACGATTTTTAAGCTGTTTAATTAATGTTTAAAATGTAAAAAGTATTTTTTAAATATTCAGTCTGATAGCCTTGTTTTTCTGCTCTATAAGTGTGCATCTTGATTTCCACGATAGGAAGGTTTTTCGTAAAATTTCTAGGCGTGTTCAATTCCTTTCGTCTTCCCCTACTTTACAGAGTTCATCAATCGTGGTGGGTTTGAAATTAGAAAGAACACTTTTCGAAAGACCAAAGGCACTATAGTCCAAAAGTGAAGAGTAAGGGGGCTTCGTAGGAATGCATTGAAAATGTAGCAATACATGTATCAGCCTTAATTTTTTCAAAGAATATAGTGGTACTTTTCGAGGTATGACTTAATCCTTTCTCTTGATGAAATTTCACGCTTTCAAAGTCACTGGGATGCAGAAATGAAGTTTCTTCTGCAAATAACGGATGTAAAACTTTCTCTTGATAGTACCTTGAGATGATTTTAATATTTTTCTCTGATATTCTTATTTTTAATATCTCACTCTAAAGGAATACTGCGACAATCACACAGCCTTACTGAAACTTTCTTTGCATTGACGGAACCAGGTTTTGTACGTTTTTTTCCTCTTCGTTTTCGATAAGCAACAAAACTTTCTTTGTCACAATCGCTTAGGTAAATCCATGTTTCATCAACTGGCACAGTATTTTATTTATATCCTTCTAAATAGTTTCCATACATGGCTATTCTATGTTTAGCCACATGCCTTGGCAAAAGGAAAATTAGCTTTTCCTTGTTCTAAATTTTGATTTATTACTTTATTTATTGTTACTATAGATATATTAAAGATCTTGCAATGGATTTCTGCTTCGGCAAAATTACTGTTGTTGCCAACGATCTAACTTTAGAAACATTATAAACATTACGTACATTTTTCGGGCATTTGTTTGAAGTCTTCTTTCCATTTAGAAATGATGGCTGACAGTTTTTTCCTTTCCAGTTAATAATTTTGCTAATTTCATACTTAGAAATTTCAATACCATGCATTTCCCTAAGTTTTTGAATTATAGAATAGGAATATTTCTTTTCGGAAAGGGCAAAAACTTATTCTTCAATACACAGCTTCTTTACACCCGATGTTTTGAAAAAAGATTAAAAGTAGCAGACGATATTTCTCATTTCAGACACTAATAAGCTATAGGCAGAAATGTTTATTGCGTTTACTTTTTTCTAAAATTCATTTTAAAAATGTCTACACGCCCTTTGTATTTTTGGTGCTTCTGTATACTGTAATGTTTCTTACTCTATTCCACAGTCTGTCTGAAATAATCAATACTTCAAACATGCAAACGGACTGCTATTTTTCTTCGTAACTCGAGTTTTGAAGAAATTTGTAATGCAACATATGTATTTTATTTGGAAGAAGTTTTTATTGTTTTGATGCTTATTTATAGTGGGGAGAGTTATGCTTGTGGGGAGAGGAAATCACGTAGTGACACGGAAAACGGTCAGAAAAGTTGGTGGGACGAGCGGAAACAAAGAATAGGCAAGAGAACGGACGAGGAAGTGTGTGTGCAAGAGAATAGCGGTAAAACAAATGTAGTTATGTGCACTGTATATAAGTGTAAAATATTAGTGGTTCCTTTTAGTGTGTCAATAAAGATGTGCATATAAATTTCCAAGTTTTGTTTGGAAGTTCCTTAGTACAATGAATGTCCATCTAAAAGAACCAAGAGTCAGAGGAAGAGTCACACTCTATACAGTCACTCATACGTAAAATAAAAAATATGTAAATCAGCTTTATAATTCGATTTAGTAATAGGCTCTTAATTCCTTATTTTTAATTTGGATATTTCCTCTCTGTATTTTAAAAGTAGTAATAACTTTTCTGGTTTGCGATATTTTTAGATTGATATATGTCACATGGAGCGTAACGCTCATGACGTAGCTATTTCGTAACTTGAACTCAAAATTTTAAGAACCGAAACTTTCCTAACATAAACCAAAACCTTCTGTTGGTGAGCTTCCATACTGGATAATTACGCACTTCTGATTCTATCTCAGTTGTTGCTGAGACGTTTGCTCTTTTCCTATCGTAAGAGTATCAAAAATTTAAGTATTAGGAAACTAGACACGACTGGAGTGCAAGTGAATTAGAGCCGCACTTGTCAATTGAAATAAAAATGAACCTTTAATCGGCTGTCAAGTTTCATAATCATGATGGATTCAACATTTTAGCATTCTATGAGATGAGAATTCCTCCTCTTCAGTTTGAATCTGCATTCTATGCTATCTACGTCCTGCGCCATCTGCATTTCTGAGTTTCTATGTCTCAGTGTTCCTACATCAGTACTTCAAAATTTGTTTTTACTTACACACATACACACACACACACACATATATATATATAACAATATACATATATATATAGTTTTTTTTATTAAAAACACAATTATTCAAAGTATTTTCGCTCAATATGCTGTTGAAGATTTATCAGTATAGATAAAAAGTAGGAAATTTACATCCCGTGTTACACAAAGATCCAAAAACAAGAAGTGAAATTCAATAACTATAAATTTCAAAATATCCTATAAATATACAACATAAGAATTAAAAGAATGTGAAATTAAATCCTGAAAATTATAAATACCTGAAAAAATATACCAATACCGGCAAAATCAATAAAGAAGAGGAATTTAATTAAATCCGATGTGACGTTATCAAGAGGAGGGTACATCAGACCCAATTACAATCTCCTTCCTCTTGAAAACTTTTACGTTTCTGTATTCGAAGTTAGCTGATGAATTATACTAAAATTTTTTTTAACTATAACAGTTCATCCGAAAATTTCGAAATTTTCCTGGACGCAAGAAAACATTCAATGTGAAATCAAGAAAAAGAATAAAATTAGACTTTTTCACTAAATTTAAAATTGAAATAAAAAATAACAAAAGTAAACCGAGAACATGACTTTTAAACTTACGCAGATGACGAAGTAACAATCCGGTAGTGAATAATAGTAAACAGATCCAACTGAAGAAAATCTCTGATTTTAATAAAGTGAATAGTTAAGAAATTTTTTACACAATGTAAGATTAAAATTGAACAAATTTAAATTAAAATATAGAATTAGAATCTACTAGAAGTGAAGTGAGAACACTGTAATCAAATTTCGAAAAAATGAACAGAAACGTTAGGTACAAAACTGACGCCAAGGGTTACTTGTTTGGCTTCATTGGTGAAACAAATTGGCGAAAGCAAGTTGGAAATCTCCTGAAAGGTGAATTTAATGTTTGTAAGAAATTTTTTAAATTTTATTTAAAAGGAAGTGTGGAGTAGTTTTATAGTGTAGAGGAAAGTAAGAAAAGGTACAAATGTTAGAAAAGTAAAAAGTCTTAACGTTCCATGGGCTTATCAGGACGATTGGAGTACAGTATTGTTAACAGCTAAGTCAAGAAAAAGATACAAAATAGAAGACTATATATAAAAATAAAAACTATGAAACCTTCTAAAACATCCTTCTTTATCCTTCTCTATTTGAGTTTTCAAATTAAAAATTCGTACTTTTAAAAACATTTATAGGGTGAAGACTACTCCAGAATTTTTTAAAAGACTGTTAATGACTATAATTTTGGAATTTAATTTACTTTAAGATTTTGGTGAGAATTACAATGCCTTCATCTTCTTGTTCTATTTCAGTGCAAACATTTTTAATTCTGTTAATTTGATTAATAACTGTATTTGATATAACTTTTTTGGAGACGCTGGAGTACAAATTTATAAGTTTTATTGCAGAAAAACTAAATTGTCTTCTTTTATCAAAAGGTCTTACTTCTTCAAGATTATATATATATATGAGTGACAATTTTTCATTATTAAAAAATTATTTTTAGTTCTTAACCATATGTTTCACACTGAAAAATTTCAAGTTTATATCAGCTTTCAAATGTTATACAAAAATCTGAATAACCAAATTTTAAATGTTATGATTATTATTGTTATGACAGATTATCTCTATCGTAATAAGTACATTGTATCGAAATACATTTTGTGCAAAAATAAAGTAAAATAATTTTGTTATTGAAAAAGTGAGATTGTATCTCTTTTTATTATGTGTCAGAGTTTCTCAGAATGAGGGCATGTTAAATGAATTGCACCAGTTTTCCTTGAACTATATAGAGATGTCCTCTGAAGTGATGTCATTCTAAGCTTGAATTTTGCCTTACCTAAAAAAGTACGCCTAAAATTTTTAACTTGTAGGTTCATTTAACACTTTATTTGAGAAATATACAATAAAATACTACATCTGTTTAATACAAAATAGAATCAAAATATTAAAATTAATGTTAAGCCCTGATAAAAAATAAACAATAAAAAGATGAAAAATAGGAAACCAAAACCATAAAGGAAAATTAGAAAATATTATTCTGTAAAACCAATTTTTATTCATGACACGAGCAAACACAATCATGTCAAGCAGTGTTATCAGTATCAGAAAAAGGAGAACTTTAATAAAGAAGATTCAGAGTTTGAACCATTTGGTTAAAACCAAATGGAGATAAATCAGCTTAGTGCAAATACATATTAAATACAAAACACTATATCTAGAATTTACATTATAATTAGTTAACCTTAGTTATTTTCGTAATTGGATATTACACAAATGAAATACAGCTTTAAGTACCAGACGAAAATAAAAATTTATTACAGAATAATTCTGAAAAATAACAGGAGGCTGTAAATCGTAACGTTGTTTTTTTGCCAAACCCAGAGATACTACTAAATTCGGTTTCAGTGAAATCTATATAAGAAAAGTAGTGATATGTTTATGGCTAAATCGACTATGCAAAATACGTGAGAATAGTCTGCCTTGGGATGTGTGTCTTTGCGGAATATTTTCTAAGAATTTTTTCCAAGCTTTTCGAAACAGGCTAAAATATTATATCGGATATTTAGTGATACCAGCTTCCCTCAACGGAAAGTATTACGCCTTATTCTGTAGTCTCAGCATTATTTATATGCAGAAAGTTCCAGTTATCATTCAGTAATCCTTCATCCAGTAATACTTTTTCATTAACGTATTATACCTATTTTTTTAACTTTATATGCTGCCTTGTTCTTAATATGATGAAAATTCCATGGCAGTTTCCATCAATAAAATGCTATACAAAAAATATGTTTTTTTTTCATATTTTTTATAGACTTGCTAGAACTTAACAAATCAAAGTAAACAGAAAACAGAAAAATTCAAAAATGAAATAAGAATCGATGCATCAGAATACAAGAGAAAAGAATAAACAAAATAATTCAAAAATAAACAAAACGCGATATGTAACATCTTATTTTATTTTTATTATCCCAAAAGGGCTATTATAGTTTCAAAATGGAATTTGCATCGGTTAACTCAAGGAAGTTAGAATCAATGGAGTAAGCCTTCCGCTTACGTCCCGTGTGCATTATTCAGAAATGCACATCAGTATTGCCACTGACAGAGGGGTTTCAAGAATGGACCATTGAGCTTCTAATGCTTTTGTGACACTGAATCTTTGAAAATCTGGATATTAGCGCATGCTGTTGTTTACATTTTATTTTGTATTTGTTTCGCAGTTATATATGTATGGCGTATAAAAGCTGCTACCGTTTTAGTAAAAAATCTCCTAGTGCTTTCATTTTACTAGTGCTCCTAGTTTATTTAATCGTCAACATTTCACTTTCGTGAAACTTAAAACGCGCTGATATTCGGATTAATCTTCGTGGTATATGATCGCTCTTTATATCGAGAAAAATGACTCAACGTACAATTAGCCTCGAATATTATTCGTATACTGACACCTGTGAATTAAGAGAATTCAAGAGTACAATTTTTTTATTGAGTTGAGAATAACTGGAAGTGTTACAATGAGTTTAATATTTTGTTATCTTAATACTTGTATTCCTTTGATTTTGAAAGTACAAGTTTCAAAATATATATTGTGAATGATCTGGTTATTCCTATTGCTAACATTCAAAGTTACATATGTACAGATTAAAATATTCATTGTGAATAAGGTACATCCATCCTGTTTGAACAGTATTTCTTGCGCAGGCAATACATATTAAGTGTGAACAGTTATTAACGTGAAATTTAACACAGTAAATATATAGGAATGCAAATTAGAAAAATTCACTTTGAATAAAACTGTGCATTATCTAATATTATAGAACATATTTTTCATACAGACGGCAATTAAAATTGCTAAGGCTTTTACTATTTACATATATAATTATGTTTATATTTGATCTAACTTCGCAATGAAAATTTTCACAAGAAATCCACAATACGTTAATTATTTTGTACAGGAAACTGCATGGCGAAATATGTTCAATAATTTTACTGGCAAAGCTCATGTAAAATGGCAGAAATATTACTGAAAACCCATTGGTCCATTCTAAAAGCCACTCCCTCGGTATCTATACACATGTGCACTTACGAAATATGCGTCCCGTGCAAATGAAGCTATTAAACGTCACGGTATGACATCACCACTTATCATGGCCGCTGCCATGCGCTAACTTACACTCTTTAAATTATTTACAATGCGTCACCTCGAAGCTAACACACTGCGTCTCTGCTTGGGCGGTAACTGAAACAGTAAGAACTAACTCAGAATCTGAAGATATTAACAAATAGTAGAATTACGTTACAGGGTTCACACTATCCTGTTTCCTAACAGAGTGTTGATGAGTTTAGTGGCAGCAAAATAACAGCCGTTACGCCACGTTTAACCAGCAATAACTGCTAAGCCGAAGCTCGCTCTACAACACGCTTAGAGTTTTCCCAGACTCTCTAACTTTCCCTTCTAGAACTTGATATTTAAGCATTATAATTTGCATTCCACTACGCGCGCTAGCAAATTTAAATATTCTGGCACTAAGAATTAGGGGAATGAAGGCATATAGGAAAGAAATTCAAATTAAACTTAACTGGTTATTTAAAATAAATGTAAGTCCCTACAGTATAACGGAAACGTGACGGTATATAGAGTCATCAAACTGTGAACAACGTATTTTCTTTATCAAATAGAAATAAGTAACAAAGACGAGTTGAATATGAGCTACCCATTGGAATTCCTTGTTTCTGTAAGTAAAGAAATTTTGAATGTTTCGTATAGTTATTGTACAGCGAGAAATGTAGAAATTCTTTCCATTTTTTCAAATCCAGAATATTAAGTATTTCAGGAAAAAAATTTGTCGTTTCCAAAAGATTTTTGTAGATTTCTTTGAATGGTAGATATTCCGCTAATCCATTTCTTTTTGTCATTTTAGCTTTATTATTAAGCATCATTTCCTTCGTCATATCCAGTTCAACAGCAAAATTACAAAAATTTTAAAAGCAGTATAGCAGCATATGTTTAGAATTCCAGTTGCAGTGTGACGTGTTGGCATACATTTGCCTATTTTTTTCAGTCTCTTCTCAGTTCATCGTATCAATGTTCAGACGATGCTTACTAAGATGGCTTGCAAAACCTTTTTTCGTCTAAATGTGCTTTGTCCCTGAAGGACTATTGTTTTCGTTTCGGCATTTTGCGTCTGGAAACATTAAATGTCGGTTCACTTTTCAAACCGTTGCCAACAAATATTGCAGCCTTGTATTATATTTAAAGAAATTAAATAATGAAAATGTGCACAAATGTATACATGCTTTTCGCATTGTGATAAAACGACGGTACCTAGAGCCATCGAATTTTGAATGACGTAATCCTGCTGCCAATATGGGCATCTGAAAGCCCAAATTTGAAATTTGTTTCATTAACGATTTCATATTTTGTAGACTTTAACGAATTTTTTATTAACAAACTCAAGGATTTCAAAGCGAGCAATGGCAACGTTGTACAGAAAAAACCTTTTTATCTCCCGCGCGTGAGACCGTGTATGCGAAATTCTAAAGATATGCTCAATTCAAAATTATTTTGCGATATTGCTTTTGAATTGAATTTTATGGTTTAAGTGCGAAGAACATGATATTTATAAATAAAGGTAACACACAAAATGTTAAAAAAACGCTCCTTTGGACGTAATTTAAAATCTGAAACCTTTCAGTTTTTTTTTTTTTTTATGTGTGTGTATGCGTCTTTTTATTACTAACGTTTTGTGCATTAACTTTATTTCTTAAATATCACGTTCTTTGGACTTACGCCACATAAAATCTAATTCAACGCCAAAATAAAAAAAATATATATTTAAAACCAGTGTATGTTTAAAATTCCCGATAGACAGTTTCGCATGTTGGAGATAAAAATGTTTCATTCCGTATAGTGTTGCCATTGCTCGCTTTCAAATCATTGAGTTTGTTAATCAAAAATTGATTAAAATTTTACAAAAATTATGAAATAAATTAGATCTTAAAAATTTGTGCTTTCAGGTTCGCTTGTTTGGGTGAAGGACTACGCTATTCAAAATTTGACGGCCTTAGGTGCCATCGTTTTTACATAACGCGAGGAACATACATGCAGATTCTTCCTTATTTAACTTCTTTAAAAATAATACAGGGTGATGCTATCTGGTTGCAACAATTTGAAAATTGATCCTGTTTAGAATACGCCGTGAAAAAAACGCCCCGTTGGGCCTAATATAAAATCTGTAAAAGCTTTCAATTCCCCCCTCCCTTCTGATCTTATATTTTGATGTCTTGAGTTCTTGTCTTATTTTGAAAGTTTTTTTTCCCTTTTTATTTTGCACCAAACGCAAGTCTCGGGCTTATTAATTTACTTTTATTTACTTTCATTATGAATACACACACACATATATATATATATTTGCATTATTCTGTGCAAATTTAATACATCTTTTAGAGCTTTATTTGATTTATCAATTAGTTTAAGCTTATTTTATTGCTCAGTTATTTTTAGCCGGTACTCTTCACTTATCGCGACCGAGCTCATAAATGTATGTATGTATGTATGCATGCATGCATGCATGTATATATGGATGTATATGTACATGTACCCATGCATAGATGCACATACGTGTGTATGTGTGTGCATAGGCACATACATACATAAAGAAATGCGTATACGTACATACATTTCTGAATCCGATCCTGATAGCAGAAGAATACCTTTTAGCCTTATAGTACTATATCAGTAGTATATTTGTTGAATCCCATTACATGATAATATTTCATAATATTCAGTATTTACTAATTAATTTAAACAGAAAAAATTATACCAAGAATTAAAACCGTAAAATTGTTCTCTAGGGCGATTAATTTGCTCCTTTTTTCTAAATTTGCTTTTCATATTTTATGTAAATTTGTTCACAATCTTCTTTGAATTTTTCTCTCAGTTTGACTGGGTTTACTATCTGAATACATTTCTTCCCACAAAAGTTGACGACCAGGAGCCAGTGGTGGTTTATGCTCTACCATATCTGCAGGAAATGGGGCAGATTATCTCTCAAGCTAACCGACGGTGAGTGATTTGATTGTAAAAGATTTCCAATGTACCCCATATATTAAATTCCAAAATACATTGCATTTATCATTGCAAAACCAAAGCATTTCTTTAGATTATTACTATAATCTTTAAAGAACGTTGCAGCTGTCTTTGAATCTATACTGGACCATACTTGCGGCTTTCCTTTGTGTTTTACAGGGGCCCCTTAATGTATTCCTCAACTACGCTAATACGCTTTCTTTAATATCGATCGAGCAATTGCTTTTATTACACTGATGATATTCGTGCATATTTACTGCATAGTTAATGGCCCTTAATTAAAAACATTCCGATGACCTCAGAGTTCACGTGACTTGTGTATAGCTAATGTAAACAAACACGATCATTCTTTCTTTTCTTCTCTTGCGGAATGTATCTCAATGAGAAGACATCCAATGTTACTATATTCAAAGCTATTACAAAAATTGTAGATTCAGTCTGATATTCATGTACCTCTAATGCCATTAGCGCAGGGGTCACGAATAATTGTTATACACACAAAAACTATTATTTCTTTCATATGAACAGTCAAATAGCTGTATCGTCCATTTTGAAACGCCCATTTCTTATTCAACAAAACAGAAAGAAGTTCCCATATTGCTATTTTGGAAGACAGAAATTTTATACTATTAAAGTTGTAAATTATACAGATAGAGTCTTTAATTTAATAATCTTATCAGATAATAAAAAGTGTTATGAGTGTGACGTTATTATTCAACTATACCTTAAACTATAAAAGACACGCGGAGAAAATAAATCTCAAAATTATACATTTGCGAATGAGAATATCAAAGTATACACATCATATAAACATAGTTTGCCTTCTTAACAGTATAATTATCGAAATATTCGTAGGCAAAATTTAAGGTGCCATAATATAGTAGTCAAACGCATCAACGTTGAAAACACAGTGATTTCTAAAAGTATCAAACTGAATCTGGAAAATCATCATCTGTAGAACGACATTTGATGATATAAATTGATAAATATCCTCTAATATGTGCTTCCAAAGCAGCTATAAACAGTCCTCCAATAACTACTTCCAGTGTAGTTATAAACACTACACTGGAAGTAGCTTCATTGCTAATATGTAATAATTATATGCATGCATAAAAATTGTCCTATAATGTAAATACAACTCTTATTGTCACTTGCATATTTGTTTCCAATAGTCTGAAAACGATATAGAGGATAAATAAAGCTACATTTCTTTTAAAATAATTGTAATATTTTGAAAGAAATTAATATTTCACCTAAATAACCTAAACAGTAAAAAAACTAACAAAAAGTGTGTAAATTTTCAATGACTCTTCCATACCAAATTCTTTTGGTTCATAATGTTTTAAAAAATGGCACATAGCTTTTTTGAAGGGCTGAGATTAACTCAAAAAACATACAAAAGCAAAACAGATGTCATAATATAGTAGTGAAGCGCATCACCATTAAAAAATAATGACTTTTGGTGATACAGAATGAGCACTTTGTGTGATTTGGTTTAAAAGCTCATACCGTCTCTTTTATTATTATTATCATTATTATTATTATTATTATTATTATTATTATACATTACAAAAAGTGAAATTTGTGCACCACCATTACCAGCATATGAGTTTCAAAAGTATTGTCGCCACTGTCGAAATTACCTTCGGCATGTTCTGCTAAGTGTGGCGTAAAACTGATTTCAAAAGCCAAGTTCGCCAAACTGTTGGAAGCAATCATATTGATCGCTCTATGTTGAAATTTTAAGTGTTTTACTACCTTTTCTTAGTAATGAAAATCGTTCATTTGTTATTTTCACAGTATATTTCATAAGTTATATACCATAGATCCTGCATTCGTTAACGTTTACCTAAGCTTGGATTATTAAAGTTGTACTCTTTAAACAATATCTTTAATTTTCTTCCTTCCACCTGTAGTTTTATATTATGCAACTATCCCTTAAACTAATATATTTTCGCAGCTGTTCTTTTTTGAACACTTTTTTTCCATTTCACAGGACAATCCACAACTATGCCATCTGGAGACTTATTAAGCATATGCTTCCATTTCTGGATGGTGAATATAGTCAGAAACGGACCGAGTTCAAGAAAGTTCTGCTAGGAATATCTGCAGAAAGAGAACGTTGGAACCAGTGCGTTGATCTAGTTAACAAAAAAATGGGTATGGCAGTTGGCGCCCTCTTCATCCGGGACAATTTTGATCCCAAAAGTAAAGAAACGGTGAGTACGCAAAACTGACAGCATTCAAGAATGATATTTATACATTAAAAATTTTTAAATAATCCTGATTCATTTTGCTATATATTCATTCATTTATTATTACCAGATTGTTGCAGTTATATACATATTGAACTCACACATCATTTAAAAATATGTCGAATAAAAACTCTTTTGAAGACCATTAGGGACTAAATGTTCATGCATATTACTCGAAAATAAATTCAAAATTATGACACAAGAAACGTCTAAGATATACAGAATCGTCTCATACTATTACTGTCATCAATCAGCGCAGTTGTTACTTACAAGTGATAAATCACAAAGTGTACTCGCGAAAAGGCCAAAGATCTGTAATACATGGCAAACAACAACACAATTATCATTTAACAAAGACAGTAAAAGACCTCAAGCCTAAAGAAAAGGGGGCAGTTTTGACAACATGGCGTGACAACTGGGAAGCTTTACGAGTCGTTCAAGCCACTGAACCTTGCCTGAGATAATCAAGACTATCAGCGAGCCGCTATGCATTAACTAGCTTTTTAAATAAATAAAGAAGATTGTCAGGACTGAGTATTCGGTGCATATTCTAGGCAAACATCTTCGTGAAAGTACTTGAGTCCTGATCTTGAACAAGGAGCTGAATGCAGCTATGTTCTGTGGTAGACTATTGTGATTACGTGGTAGAAGAACAGCACTTTAAAGGGATTTAAAATCCTCTTTTATTAAACCAGAATTATTTACAGCCACTTCCCAACTCGGGAGGGATACAGAAAATAACGACCGCCACTTGGGTCTAAACTGAACAATCAAATTAATTTAAACTAAAACTAATTAGAAATTAAATAGTCGTTGCTCACAGAGCTATAACGCGAGGTTGGCCTCTAAACTAAATGGTGCGTAGCAAGGTTTAACTAATACTGACGCACTTGGAATTACTTCAATAAGTAATCACGTACAGTGCTACGGCTTAGAATTTAAATACTAGCTAATCAGGCGAACGTTAAATAGAGTAACATTGGTCTGAGACTAAAAGCTCTCTCACACTGAAAGGTTTCTACCTTTCGCTTAAGTAGAACTTGGCTCCACTTCAAATTAGCATAAAGCTGAAACGCGCGCTTATTCTAACGGGAAGTTGAAATGAGAACAGATAGAAAGAGTCAAATTAAAATAAAACTTTGTTAGTTTAACTAAAACCTTACAAGACAAGAAGGCTGCAACTAAAAATTCCACTGAACATTAGTATGTACCATTTTTAATCCTTACCCGACCTTTATTTTTACAAATGTTGGTCACACACATGTATTTCCAGTCACAAAAATGTTTTAAGAAATCAAATATCCATCTTTTGGCATTTTTAAGTTTAAAAAAATCAATTTTCAAATCTAACTTTTTATACGTGTGCTACATTATAAACGTTATTTTTCTGTTTAAGAATAAGTTTACACTACTATATTTAAAATAAAACAATTTATTATTCACTTTTTAAAGACGTTCTTTTTAAAACAACATCATCCTACGACTATTTTCGTTTCTACTTTTGCCACTCTACATGAGGCTTTACTTCACTACTACATGAAGTTGCACAAAAGAAACGATTATATATGATTTGTAGAGTTTACAGTCTCATTCACAGAACTTCATAAAATTCGTGTTCTACAAAACACTAGCAACTCATAATATTATTTGAACTAAAACGAAAAAAAATCTGAAAGCTTTCAGAGTTTACATTACGCCCAAAGGAGCGTTTTTCTAACGTTTTATGTGTGTTACCTTTATTTATTAAATATCATGTTCTTCGCACTAAAGCCATAAAATTAAAATCAACACCAATATCGCAAAATAATTTTAAAATGAGCATATCTTTAGAATTACCGATACAGTCTCGCGCGCTGGAGATAAAGATTTTTTTTTTCGTACAGTGTTGCCATTGCTCGCTTTGAAATCTTCGAGTTTGTAAATCAGAAATTCGTTAAAGTGTTACAAAATATGAAATCGATAAGAAAGCAAATTCCAAATTAGGGCTTCCAAATACCCATATTCGGTGGAGGATTACGTTATTAAAAATTTGATGGCTCTAGGTACAGTTCTTTTATCACAATGCGAGAACCGTATATACATTTATGCAGATTCTTCATTATTTAATTTATAACTCAGGGCAATAATATTCGGTGACAACAATTTGAAAAGTGAAACGGACATTTAGAGATTTCAACACAAAACGCCAAAGCGAAATTAATAGCCCTTCTGGGTTAACGCTCTGAACTTAAAAAAAAAATTATACTTTAATGAATTTTGTACGTTTGCCAGATTATGATGCTTAAGTAATAAAACTTCATGAGAATATTAATAGCGTATTTTTAGACTTTGAAAAGTTATGAATTACTTGTGTGAAAATTCTTTTGGCATACCAAATGTAACAAGATTTTAAATTAAAGACTCTAATAAATCTCAAAGCAAGATTATTGAATGGCATTTAAGGGGATAAAATTAACCTGCAATTTTCATAGATTATTTATTAACCAACCTCTTAATGCCAATTGAAGACGACGTCAAAATTGACAAATTTTGAAATTAAATACGTCGGTCAATTTTGGTGGTACGAGAGTCAAACTTTTTGTATTTCATTTTATGTAACAAGTAGAAAATTTTCTTAAGTATAGGGACCTGAAAAATGTTAGATTTCGTAATTTTTACAAATTGGTATATTTAAACTTTAAAATGCCAAAACAAGAGCATTTGTGGTATTTAAAACACTTTTGTAAGTCCGTGGCCATGACCAACGGTTGCGAAAATAAAAGCTGCGTAAGGACGTTTGAGGACACGATGCATGTTTCGTTCTGTAGTAAATACTTTGAAATCATATCCTTGACGGTTGAGAATTGATAACAACAGCGTAAATTTGCGTAGCAATACTGAAATTAGATCCTGTACGAGGGATTGGACATTTTCTGATAAACGCTCTGAGCGGCAAGTTTAGCCGTGTTTGGACCTGTTTCAAAATCTACACTTAAACTAAAGTTGCTTTGTTTGCCTAATTTGAGATAAAATTTCGCGATTTTAAGTGCGAAATGAATTATCTGTAAAAGTTTTGTTGGTGTAGATATTAATATTGCACTTCACCGCCATAGCATGACATTAACTAGGAAAATTTTAAAGACAGAATTAAATAAATAAATAAGTAATAGAAAATTAAATAGCACATTCTTTTTTTTATAAATTCAGAATTTTGAAGTAAATTTTTTATACTTGTAATTATTTTTTTACAAACATGAATTCTGTAAAAGATGTATTTCTTCAAATCGTATTATTATAAATTTATATTAAGTACTTTATATACTTGTCATTATAAATAACATTTTGGTTTCACTCTTAACAAAAATACGGAATTCATAAAAATTAACAACTGCTTGAAAATTTCTTTCATACCTCTCCAAAACTAAAATCCGTCCTGAATTCTGATTATTCCTTTTAGGCTCAAGAAATGATTCTCAATATTCGAGAAGCTTTTAATGAACTTCTAGAAGAAAATGCTTGGATGGATAAAGAGACCCGACAAGTTGCCAGAGACAAGGTATCCCTCATTCCATTTTTAACCAGAAAGTTTCGTTGTATATGTTTGACAAGATAAAGCGAGAAATAATTCTCCAAGATTAAAAGAAAAATGTTGTCAGTCAGTTGAGTAGATTTGAAGAAGTTGATAAGAACACTCTGTTGTCTAAACTAAACAATGAGTATTTTTTAGCATTAACTATAACGTTATCTATAGTTTATCAATAAAGCTTATTACGAATTTGAAATGGAAAATAACTTTTAGGTTCTAAAACTTTTATATATACTATAACAAAAAAAACTCCGTAAGTGGCGTATTCAGCTAGCTGAGGGAATTTTAACATTAACACAACAATATACAAAATTTTTTTTACTGCAGTTTTTTAGTATCAAGATGATGTCTAGTCTTTCTTGTCTATTCGCACATAAATTGACATAAATTACAAAAATGTGAAACTAATACTTTCGTATTTTAACTAGTTGGTGTACAAAGGGAATGTTAGCTGAAAACATGGTGATCAGATAAACGGCAGAAAATTTGAAAGAGTAGAAAATGTTTTATGAATAAGTATATTGTAAAGATGCCGATTCTAAAATAATTTCATTAATAACGTTTATAAGTACACTCATGTCCATAAATTAAGGATAATTCAAAATCAGACAAAGGAAGAGTTAGAAGCACAACAAATTTGACTTATTTGTAAAGCTTATTTATTAAATAAAAGGTAAAGAGCAAAAAAAGATGCTATATGTTTGGTGTTATTAAAAAAATTAGGGATTTTTTCTCCCTGGAGCAAATTACAAAAAAAACCTATTTCCAAAAAACCAATATTACATGGTTGGTATGATTGTTAATACATTGTATGTCTCCCAAACGATGCAATACAGGCCGTACAATGCCTAGGCATGCTGAGTATCAAATTATCGATCTGATCTTGGTGGATATTACACCACTCAAAAGACATGCTCTCCGAAATTCCAGTAGACATGTAGGAGGAGGCTGACGGGCTACAACTCGTTGGCCAAGCATGTCCCACACGTGCTCTATTGGATTCAAGTCCGGTGAGAATGCTGGCCAGTCCATACGATATCCTCCGATTGAAGGCATTCGCTTATGATGTTTGCACGGTGAGGACGGGCGTTGTCATCCATAAACACAAATTGTGCGCCCATGGCGCCCTGAAACAAACGTACATGTTGTTCCAGAATGACGTCCCGATAGATTTGGCTTGTCATTTCCAATTTGAACATGCAGGTCAGTTCTGGAACCCAGAATAATTCCACCCCAGACGAGCACTCCTGCACCACCGTAACAGTGTAGTTCAATGATGTTTTCTTGGTGGTACGGGTACCTGGAGCTCTCCATATGAAAGTCCGGCGAGAATCAGACTGCAAGCTAAACTGGACTCGTCGGAAAACATCACACAAGCCCACTGTTGCGGTGTCCACAATGCATGCTCTCTACTCCAGGCTAACCGCAGGCGACAGAGAGTTGCAGTAAATGAAACGCATCTGACAGGTCTACGAGCATATAGACCAATCTGCCCTAAGCGTCTGTACACGGTCTGCCTTGAAATTGTCGTACCAGTGGCTGAAGAGACCTGACGAGACAGGTCTGAGGCTGTGCTCCGCCTGTTTCTTTTGGCAGTTACTGCCAAATACCTGTCCTCATTCGGAGTTGTAACTCTGGGGCGACCTGTGCTGTAACGTCTACTCACATTACCATCATCTTAGAATTGTTTTTAAAGCCTGGAGATGACACTCTGGGCAATTTCAAGTTCGTGTGATACTTCCAGTTAGGTACGCCCACATTCCAGACGCCGATAATTCTACCACGTAAAAAATCATCCAAATGCGTCCTTTGTGTCCTAACTATTCGGTTATTGCACTGAAATGCTTATAAAGCGCCTGCGAACAATTTTACTTCTTTGTCTGTATTCGTTATATATCACTCTCTTACACTCTCATCATTGTGACGTACCATCGGTGTCAGCTGGTTACTTCCTGAAATTTGCATATGATTCTTGAAGAAGTGTGTAGTGATTTTACAGGTGATGTATTTATTTTAGAGTTCAATTTCCGCGTGACTCTGAATTATCCTTAATTTATGGACATGAGTGTATTATAGTATATTTTTCCAAGTAGGCATTTATAGATTTAAAGTGAAACATTGTGCGTAGACACTTCTAAATTCGGAATTGCATGCATAGAATTTCTATACATATTAAATAATTTTCTAGATTTGGCCTCACATTTTAAACAAGATTATGCTCTAGAAATCAACAGTTTCGGTATACATTTCGCAGATCGTATAATAAGTATTTCTTTATCTGTATTAACTTAGGTGGATTTCTACTAATTAAAATAACTTAATTGTTTTAGGCAAATGCCATGAATGAAAGAATAGGCTATCCGGACTTGCTGACTAATCCCGTAGAATTATCCAAAGAGTATGAAGGGGTAAGTAAAAATATAATGGCACCTTTTAATCTTAGTGAAAAAATGTTGTTTGTACAAAATATGCAATGAAACTATTTCTCGAAAAACTAAGTATTGGCAAATGTGTTGATTCCAGCAACAGAAAATGTGTATTGCCTAAGACTTTGATGCAATGGTAAACTTCCAAAAGTTGTTAGTTCATTGTGATTTATATCAATGTGATTATTTTTACCTCTTATTTTTTCCCCGGTGGCTGGCACTTGCCTGTAACGGCATTGGCCCCTCCTAAGGCCAGAAGCAGTGGCCATTTTATTGTGGAGGCACCCAATAGGCGGCCACCGTTACCTCTCTGCTTGCCCTTGTTTGGCCGTGTACCCATTCTCATAGATTTTCAATAAATCTGGAGTCTGGGCAGCAGGGTGCGAGTTCCCTGTGGGCCTTTGGTCGGCTGAACTGCCCTGGGTGGACCTGGCGCTTGGTATCGGCGTCTTGTGTGCGGCTCTCCGGTGGCCTCATGGCTGCTCTAGACTATGGGGGCCGCGATGCTGGACTGATTGACCACTATGGTAAAGGTACAGTGCTCGCGTCTTTCGTCACCTACCTACCTACCTACCTATAAAGGAACAAGATTTTCACTGAGTAATTAAGATAGGAAACGTGTACGCGAAATTTCATCAGAACGAAACACGTTTAATCTGTTCATTTACCTTCACGGTGAAAGTTTGCGCATACTTTTACATCTTCCCGATTGCTTGCTCAAAATATGGACTTACGTTCACTATACAAGCAATTAAAAGTTAATTGTACTACGTTTTGAAGTGTGCTTGTTTTCATAGTTAGTTGATAGCTATCAAGCCAGATTTACGCTTAAGGAAGTCATAATAACTGCAGTTCCAAAATTAAATTTTTGTAAAATATGTCGGTTGTAAAAAGACGATAATGACAATGAACTTAGCATAATCGATTAAAAACTTAATTATTAAAATATTTTCAAATTCACTAAATTTAAATTCAGGAAATTTTATTCAGAAAATGTCTTTATTTGCCCATAAGAAATGAAGTACTTCTTGACGCTTTTGCTTTTTTACACCTATCAGTTTGTTTAATTAGGTCGCAACGCATATTGGAATTATCACAGAAACGAGACTAAGTTTTAGAAATGTTGATGTAGGAACACTGAGACGTTGAAGCGTAGTAATGTTATTGGCGTAGGTACTTGATGCTTAGAGCATCGACCCATACTGAAGAGGAAGAGGCGAATCCGATTAAATTCCGTAAATTTTATTTAAATTCACATTTGTGGTCACAATTCATTTGGCACTCTAATAGTATTGATACAAGAACATTTACATTTTTTAATACTATTGCGACAGGAAGACAGCACAGCGGTGTTCAAGAAGCACATAGGGGGAAGCTAATACTACGCATTTTATCCAATATGAAAGATCGCCAAGAGGAAGGTTTTGGTTTAGGTCAGAAAAGTTTCAGTTGCCAAAAGCTCAATTTTCGGAAAAACTACGTCATCAGCGTGTTACGCAAGCCATGCGATCTTGAAATGACGTAGTCCGGAAATGTCATTAGTTGTATTTTAGCTTAGAATAAAGAAGAAATACGCAAATTAAATATGAGGAATTAAGAGACTAAATTAAATTATAAAGCTTATTTGCATATTACATATTTTTATCTTCTCGCCAAGACTTTTTCTCTTTGAAGGGGGGAATATGTAAGATAAAAAATATGCAAAGCAAAATTGTAATTTAAAAAGCCTCTTAATTTCCTTTCTAGAAATAACTTTCTCGAAACTGCGTCATATATGAAAACTAATTCCGCGTTATTCATCTTAAACTTCTTTACATTGCCTACACATTTTAGCCAATCAGATTAATGAAACATTTTACTGTAAAACCGTTGCAATCCATCCGTCTTCCCTCTTTCTGTGCCTACGCTTGCTAGCTTAAGGACGTCTCTTGATTAGTTGCTTCTATTAAAAATTCTATTAAAAATGTAATGCGTCATCATCAAAACTGTGGGGTCAGATTGGCCTCATTGTGATGTGCCATGCCATAGAGCGATCAAATAGTAATAAAGAGATATTTGGATTATCAAGTGATTTTTTGTGATTCTTCAAAACTTCCCCGCATCTTCTACTACGTAATTGATATTTTTCAGTGATGATCTAACCTCAATCCACTCGCGACTGCTAAATAATGTCTTCCTTCGTCAAGAACTCATCTCTCATCAAATTACTGCAAGGAACTAAATAATATTATCATATATATATAACATAAATAAGTAAAATAAAAGTATAACTTAAATTAGTAATAGCTTAATTTTAATTGGGGTATTTCTCCTATCTATTCTAAAAATAATAATTACTTATAATAACTTTTTATGAACTGCTTTATTTCAAAATTAATCCGTTTCATGCCATCTTATGTAACGCACAGCAATGCAGGTATGTTATAGTAAATCTCTTTTTCGAGAACTTAATCATTGTATCTCACCCTTTTTCCAAATCCTTAGATAATTTTTCTGTTTAGCCTTTGCTCTTGCTAACATGTGCCTTTCTTTTCTCTATATCGTCCATTGTCTGAAAATGGGCTGTTTTCAAATTTTCTGGATTTATATAGCACCCCTAATGATGTGAATCAGATGTTGCATCTAGAGAATTGCTTTATTAAAAATAAAAATTATGTGGTAGATCTACATAATTTTTATTAATGAAATCTACAATCTGAATCTACACTCGCACCTATCTTCAGGTGTCATCCTTTTATCTACGAAGTGAAGAATCTCCAAGTTAATACAACACCAGTTCATTACAGCTATTCCCAATTCATCACATTACATGTATACGCGGCACTTTTCCATTATGCACCTGCCACACATTTGTGTATGTGCGTAAATCGACAAATAATTTAGTTCCCAGATGGCGGTATCGTTGGGTCTTGGTGCATATTTGGCTTTTTTTTTTCACAGCCCTCAAAAGCGTGGCAGGTGTATAAAGGAAAAGCACCGTCACTACAGAAGAGTATTAACAAAGCCTCCGACCTCACAGTTTAAGATATATGAAATTTCTACATGATTTGTAGTTTTGGCTTCTTTTGCATCCATCCGTGTATTTATAGGGATAATAATATTGGAAATGGATTGAAGTATAATTGCTTAGCTTCACAACCAAACACAATCAATTGTTTTTTATTTTTCCCAAAAGAAACACTTTACAGTTCGGAAACTTTTCACAAAAGTACTCGTACCGCTATTCTCGGCATCCCAGAAACAATCAGTAATTTCACTTCAACGAACGTTAAACAAAAAGCAATGCAAAGCTCATCTAAAAAGCGAAGCTCGCATGGGGATCGCTCAGGACTCCGAACTCAACTCTGAAGTAAAAACTGAGAACTAATGTTCTCTCCGCTCTTATGTAGTTTTCCCATGATTGCCAGAGAAATTTCCAGTAACTTCGATTTCTCAAAATTATTGGAAGGCATATACGGTTAAAATTACATGTAAAGGTGCATGTAAGGATAAGTTACATGTAAGGGTATACGGTTAAAGTTACATGTAAAGATACTTGATGAGCAAATTTGATGACAAAAATTAATCGCCAAAGCCATCTCCAGCTTAGCAGTATTTCACCAGTCTAGCGAGATAAGCATTTAGCTCAGTGTTAAATATACTTGTCTCTGTAATCTTATTTTTCCGGCAAAGCTGCAAATTTCTTGGGACCATCCATGTTACATTTATAACAAAATATTTTATGTTTAATTTCTTTCCGGAAATAATTTCAAAAGCCTAAAAAGGCATATTTGTCTCGCAACACGGTTTTGCGTTAATTCGCTTTAAATGTCGTCCAATGTAAATGCATTGCTTCACTTTTCATTCGAGTCTGTTGCACTTAAGCAAAATGAAAGATATTTATCATTCAAATTTAATCTGACTGCTATTGTTTAACAAAATAAGCTATTTAAAAGCAATAGATGCAGTTACTGAGAATATTATTTTTATACTTTTCTATCTGATTGTTTTAAATAAAAATGCATTTAAATAAAAACGCATTTCATGATAAACCTAACTTTAAAAAATTAATTTTTATAGGCTTGGATTATATATGTTTTCACTTTATTTTTGAATATACAGAAGAATAGAATATTCCCATGTTATTTTAAATGTATATTCAAAATGATTCCCTATTTTTCTTGCGTCATTTCTATTGATAATCTCTACTGATAAAACATATTAAACTTTACTAGGCAACCGTTAAAATCTGAATACTTCAGGTTTCTTTGGGGGGGAAGGGGAGTGTTAGCCTTTAGTGAGAGCGCTGCCTGCTATCTTTTGTATCGCTGAGATCCAAACTTAACGTGGTGTGACGTGGAGCTATGGGCTGCAGTTTATTACGTTTAGTAAATATTTACGAATATAACCTGGGATAACAAGGACTGCATGTTTTTTGCAATATTCATTTCAAATAATCTATGTAGGCAGTTTTCTATATAAAAGGGTACCAAATGCAAAAATATATAAAAAAATTATAAATGTTTTTTGGAATATGATTTACAGAAAAATATTTGCGCTATTAAAATTTAAGCCTTAAAATGCAATGCAAGTTAATGAGAACACTTCACGAGGATGCTGAAGTTTCCTTTCGAACCAAGTTCTTTAACCCTGTAATTCCAACGACCGTTCGTATGAATGATGAGCATCTTGACTCTCACATTCATAATTTATTTACATTACTAATAACCAGCTTTCAACCATATCAAATATTAGGCTCACGCCTACACATCCTGTAAGTCGAAAACTAGATGTGTATAATATAACTAGTTTGACGAAGTGATGAAGTTATTCAAGGCTAAAAGATCATTAAAGCTCTAGCTGACCTTGTACATATGCACTGAAAAAACAATTACCAAAATAAAACTGGTAGTTGCTCGAATTTTAGCCCCAAAATAGTATCACGTAGCGAATTTTAAGCAGATAAACATTCGATAAGTATTAAATCCAAAGATTAAATGTTAAATAACTGATGGAAACAAAAATTAAAATGTATGTTTTTTAAGGTGTGGGCAGTCTACTAAATTGACGTAATGCATTTGTGTGGTTTGTGCGTTTTCTGATTTATATGAAAGATTTTGAATTGAATTCTCATGTGAAAATACAGCAAAAAGACTGCTACATTGTTTTCAACATTCAAAATTTTTCATATTTCATTTTGTTTACCTTTATCCATTTTCCTCCAAAATTTCTTTTTAACAGAATTTTCTCCTACCTTAAAATAAAGTTCTAAAAATATGCTCTCAAGTTTTGAGCAATTATTTAAATAATTTTATCCTTAACTACTAGTATATAAATTCTGGTGTCAGAAATTGTAAGTAATAATTGTTGTAATTATAATTTCTTTCTGCTTTTTTTTATTATTATTTCAGCTTTATCTGTGCAAACATTTAAATGAAGGTAATAAATAAGAAAAACATTTTAATTGGTAAAATATTTTTTTGTTTTGTTTTAGCCTGGAAAATCATTTTAAGTCTTATTTCTTAAAATGTGTTAAAGTAATTAATGATAAAGAAACTTCCTTTGTGATTAAAATGTGATAATTTATTGTTAAGAATTTTGTATATATGTAAATCATTTTAGTTAAATTATATGTAAAAATGTAGTATTTCATGTATAATGTAACATGAAATGCCTCGAGAAAGCGAAACTGCACAGGAAAGATAAGATTACAGGGGCTGGTATGTTTAATAGTTTAACATTTAGGTAAATGGTTATCTCACCAACCGCCAAGCTGGAAATTAGTTTTTGTCACCAAATTTTGGCGAGAAATTGCCAAAAGTGTTAGGAATTGGGGACCATTTTGCGACATTTTGATCCGATCCCTGTATAACTGTAATTGACCTAAATGCCTATGTAGCTGTCTGTAACTGTGTCCGGCCTTCTGCAATTGCTTTCCAGGAATTTCGAGAAATCGATCCTGGGGTGGGGGAAATATATAAAACCGGAGCGGGCACAGTTCTCAGTTTATGGTGACGTCACGCTTGTCACGTGCACACCACACCTATGTCATATGTAATTATTTTGTAAATACTTGGTACATATTTACTTGATTGCACCTTCAATCTAGACTTAATATGTTTTCATCGTTTACTTACTTTATTTGTATCTTCATTGAATGCCGTTGTATAACAACTTTGGATGAAATGCTATAATTGCTTAAACCTGCGATGCAAAAGTCCTCTTTTTCACTCTCAATGCCTCTCTAACTGGAGAATCACAGTCCAACCGTCACGAGCCCAAGGATCACCATTTCAACCGAGCTGGAACAAGTCACACATCTGTGATATTCTCGGCTTATAGTGGAACTCGGAACTTGGAGTTCTGAGTTTTTAGTTTAGAATTGGCTTCAAAGTATATGAGGCATTTGCTTATGAGGCATTTCATGTCACATTATGCATGGCATACTACAATTTTACGTATAATTTCACTAAAATTACTTACATATACACAAACTTCGTACCAATATATTAAAATTGGGATAGTTTTAAGCTTTGAAAAAATAGTGTGCTTTATATATTATTAAATGTTATAGTGAAAGAAATTTTATTATTACGTGCTAAAATGAGTTGTTTTCAAACGCTTATGGTATACATTCATTTTCATTTTAAGGGATTTAAGTTAATAGTTTAATAGTTTAGCAAAATCCTTTGCATATATTTTCAGTTGGTTATTCATGACGATCTATTCCTGGTGAACATACTTAATGTTTTTGAGTTCGAAGCTATCAAGAATCTTAAGAAGCTAAGGCAACCAGTCAACAAGGACAGGTAAATGTTTATTCCTTTCCAAACATTACGTTAATATTATATATTGAAAGTACTTTGAAATATGCAAAAATAGTTAATTATTTTATTTAAATAAAAATTTTTAAAATATTATAAACTAGAAGATTAATACTCAGCTTCTGTTTGACTAACAAGGCTTCCAATTTAATTACGAATAACATCATTCAATTTTTCATCCATAAATTCATGCAATTCAGTGAGATTACTTACATTAATATACAAAAGGCAAATTTTAGAGGTGACAACTCCCTTTTCAAACCTAGCAAATTGCATTTCTATGTTTTCTCTGCATGAGACTGCTTACAGTAAACTATTTGTGTGATTCAACACGAAAAAAACTACTTTCCGAAATGTAATAAACTAGTATTTCAATGCTGGTGTATTACATTTCAGTACTAGCCATTTTAAATATAAACATACAGAAGGCTGAACCCAAATCATTTTCAGCGAAGGGAGAAATTCCAAAATATGATGGACGGCGAGGTATCTTTGGATGGAAAAAGAAGTACGATCTAAGCACAGAAACAGACCTCGATTTCAAGTAGTATTAAAATTAAATCGTATTGGAATATCCTTATAAACAAGTTAACTTCGCGTAGATTAACTTAAGAAATGCGACTTTTCTCTGTCTAATATCTCTGTACACTGCCCCTGCCATCAGAGGGCAGCAGAATTCAAGATGGCGTCCGCCCCTCAGGAACGCTGCTGGTACAACTTGAGTTTGCCAATGACTCTATAGTGTGCCTTTAAGACGTAAATTAAATGCAGATTCACCTGATTACAAATCCATTTTAAATTGCTACAACAATTTCATTAATAAATTGTACATTCGTGATTAGATAAAGGGATAGTCAAACCGTTAGATTCATCAGTTTCGAGAAAGATGTTGATCTGTTGGCTGGTCGCAGGCTACGAGGTGCATGCTCCTGAGCCGAAGCGCTATCCCATTCTCGCGTCAGAAAAGCCTGTTCTGTAGCCTCAAGTAAATGAAAGGCTTTTCTGTATCTTCAAGATGTTTATGTAAAGAACTAGCTGGAAGATACATGTCCCGCAAAACACGATAAGCAAAATCATACGCAAACTTCAATCCAACACTTACCTCCGAAAGGTAATAAAATACAATAACAATAACACTTATCCCCGAAAGATAATAAAATACAATTTGTAATTTGAGAAAATCTCCAGATTAATGAAAAATGATGATAAGTTGTTGTCAAAGATCATTTTAAATATGAGGATTCCTTCCATTTAAAGTCTAAAACCAACAGCTACAGTATGAGGATGGATATAAGGAGTTTGACAATCAGCATGGCGTTGAACGTGACTATCTCACTATAACCAATGTGTTTTTGTCGAATTAGAGCATATTGTGCATTACACGTTTGTCAACTGTCACCGAATTAAACTTCCTGGAAATGCAAATCAAATGGTTGATTTAACTGGGAAAAGAAACGCTCCAATATAAAATTTAAAATTAGGCAAAAAGCAACCTTAGATTGCCATAGACTTTTAATAGCAGGATCAGATATAGGTACTTCTTCAGAAGCAAAAACAATTTTGCTTCTGAAAATAGGACCTACATCTGACATCTGATCGCTCTCGAAATCTATAGAATTTTATGATTGCTTTTTTTGTCTAATAAGGATGATGGCCGTTTTTTAACAATACTGGTCTCCGCAGTACTTGCATCTCACTGTCTACAAATTTCTTAGTTCACACCATCCAAATAGATGAAATGATCGAGCTGAACAAAATAATTGCGTGTTCTGCATCGGACTTAAGAGTGACTTATGCCTTTTGAGAAATATTAAAGCTCGTTTTGGGTTACTCGTACTTCCACTACCCGGAATCCTAGATGATGTGCAGGAAAGTATGTCTGTAGTTGTAAACTAGACTACCCAGGATAAGCTGAAGAGAATCTGGTCCAAGCTAGAATATCACACTGATGCTTGCCAAGTAACAGAAAGCGCACACATCAAGTATGTGTTACGCCAAACAGCGCCAGACGAAATTTTATGATTTTGATACCACTGTAGCCTCTATTGTCTACAAATATTCCACTAATGTTAATTTCTAGATATCAATACTTAATTTCTAGATTTGCTAGAAATAGCTATATTATTATATTTGTGCTCGCCTTCTAAAACAAAGGAAAGAGATATTTTATACTTCTCAAGAACTTTATTAAAAATTGTACCACGATGTATGAAAATTGAAGCATAATATCGTGATATTAAACATGATTATAAATACAAAAATAAAAACAAAAATTAAATCATTTCTAGATACACAAAGACTGCTGTCGCAACTTTTCATCCAACAAGCTTTGCTGTTAGACTCTTGATAAGACAGGCTTTACCTCTACTTTTTTGTTTAATGTGTTTACTTGTTTAATGATTTAAACTGCTTTTCTGTACCCGGAACATCCGATTGTGAAAATAGCAATAGGAAAAGGAAAAAGTAATTGACATCTTTCGTCTCATCGTGATTAGGAGTTGGTTCAAGGAAAAAAACTCTCTGTTGACGATACGACGAAAGATGTAAATTACCTTTCCGTTTTTTCATTGTTTTTCCCCCATTTTGTTTAACTGTTTTCCCACCTTTCATGCAAGTAGTCACTGTGCTTTTCATATGTACTTTGCATGGGATTTATTCCGAATTGATTATGGGAGAGATTTTAAATATTTAATTTAGTTTACTATTATTTAATTACCATCTTTTAATTATCATCATTTTTTAATTACCGAAATTTTTTAATTACCATCATTTGTTGCTGCTATCAGCATGCAATTGAAATAGATTTTGAACTCATTTTTACTTTGTATATATATATATATAGATAGATAGATAGATAGATAGATAGATAATTATATATGTTCTCAGTTCCTTGACTATCGCAGTCCAGCCATAGTTATCGTTGCCTAGGAAATTTTTAAGGAGTAGACCTTAACATTATGTCCCTAGCTTTGTTGCTAACAAGCTAGTCTTCAGTTTTTACCGGCAAAAGATCAACTTCAAAGAGTTTAACTAATAATCTGCTTTTTACAAATAACTTTCTTACTTAATGCATATTAACTTTCTCTCTTTCCTTTCACAATTCCACAGTTCAGTTAACAAATCTCTTTAGAATACGAACCGGTGGTTATATAAAAATTTTCTAAAAGTAATTTTTTTAAAGGTGGACTACGGAGCCAGCTGTTGTGAATGCCTTTTATAATCCTAACAAAAATGACATAGTCTTCCCGGCCGGTATACTGCAGCCTTTGTTTTATAGTCATTACTTTCCAAAGTAAGTTTTTCTTCTTATATCATACTATTCTATTTTATTAAATGTAAATGTCTTCCATTCAATTTACTTCTTATTAGCTCCTTATTCAGTTTCTTGCATTTTTAAGTGAACATACAATGACAGAAATAAAAAAGAATTCCCAGATGAGATTCCTTTGCGAACCTCAAATTGAAATGTGCTAATAATTAAAGGTAGTACAGACTATAAAATTTTGAAATCATGAAGTTACTAGACTCGAAATTTTGTGAATATAGGCTGCGGGCACACTCGTGAGCAAAATTAAAAAGATTTACACATTATGTAAAATTTGAAAAACTAATGGACAGATTTTAATCATTAATATACGTTTTTAACAGAGAAAAAGATATACCTTTCATTTATGTAAGTGAATTTATGTACACATGATTATCAGTAAGGCTCGTATTATAGGGATGTTCAAAGTCGACACTATGATATGGAACTAAAAATGAGTTTAATATGAGGTACTGTTCCCTCTTAGAGCCAGACAGAGAGCGCAGCGCTATCGTTTTGAACTCCAGGATAAATCTCGAAGGAGAATGGAGAGATGAATTTGCTTCCCAAGAGCTTCCCAAACATGCTGTGTAGGGTTAAGGCCAGGAGATCTAAGCGATACCAGTGAAGAAAATTAATGCTTTATTTATAAACTACAGCAAAATAACAAAAATAACAAGTATCTGTAGGAAACGCAAAAAGAGAACGAAATAGCATTCCGAAAATTAGCTTCCACGAAAGTATCCAGAATAAATAAGAAGTTAAAAGTCGGACAACAAAAATCAGCGTTATATTTGCAAATTTCTGGAAAATTTGTAATTATAACGCTCATTTTTGTTGTTTGACTTCCTAAATTTATCTTTGTTCGGTGTGGTCCTAAATAAATTTAACTTAAATAAATTCTTTGAATATGCCCTATAGAAATTCAGCATTAGAAGTAATAAATTAAATTAAGCAATAACAGTATTCATTAAAAACTCGTTTTTGGTGAATTCGATTGTAAAACTTTGTAGGAGCACTATTAAAACACTTTCGCTGCCAATTTTAATAGCCAGAATATTTATATACCTGGCTGTTCTGAATTTCTAAAATTCTGTTTCTTTCCCAATGAAATGAATAAAAACGCAATTAAAGGAAAATTATGATTCAGTTTAAAACTTTTAAAGAAAAAAAAGCTTTGTGACATTTACGTTTTACTAATAATTAACATTGTTGAAACTTTCCTTCGTACTTTTTCGTCACTCACATACTCAACCCAGAGGTTTATTGCAGACTTTTATACAAACAGAGTAGGTTAAAATGAGAAAAAAAATCTTAACCTGAATGATTCGGAGTGGAAGTTTAGCTGCTGCTTGTCTTGCTGATCCGAGTAGACGGGAACGCCTCAAGTTTTCAGAGTCAAGTGCTGAAAGTTGGATGCACTTTGTCTCTTCAGTCCAATTTGTGCTGCATTTTCGCGTAGACTAAGTAGAATGATTCTAACCTAGCTAGTAGAGTTCCAGCAAGCCGCTGTTCACAAGAAGCGATTAATTTATTTTGAATTATTATAAGTACCCACAATTTGCGAGAAATAAAGTTCTATGTTAGCTTTTACCTTTTGAGTTGTTCCCGAGTCCACAATTAAGGAAAAATAATAACTCGCCAACAAATAGCGGTAACAACGTGAAAATTCGTTAGAAGCAGTTCGATATCTTTAGTTGTTGTAACTTAAATGAATTAAATTTAGAAGAGGGTTTTTATTCTACGGAAAAATGGGGAGGTGAAAGAATTATTTTTTTACTCTGGCAGTAATTTTCAGATTAGTGTTACCACTATTGAACCACTATTTCAGATTACCACTATTTCAGATTAGTGTTACCACTATTCAAATACACTTCCGACTGCTATAGTTCCAACAGAGATTCGATGATAAAATTTTGCAGCCAATATGCGTTTTTGTTTTTCTTTCCAGAAGTGCGCTTAATTTTAAAAAAAAAAAAAAGTATTTTGAAAGCTTTCGGCTTTTACATTGCGACCAAAAGAGCGTTTTTAACGTTTTCTGTGTTACCTTTATTTATTAAATATCGTGTTCCTCGCACTTAAACCATAAAATTTAATTCAACAGCAATATAGCAAAATAATTTTTAAATGAGCGTATCTAGAATTTCCGATACACAGTCTTGCGCGCTGGAGATAAAAATGCTTATTTTTTAGTACAGTATTGCTATTCCTCGCTTTGAAATTGTTGAGTTTATTAATCAAAAATTCTTTAAAGTCTGACAAAATATGAAATAGATATTCAAACAAATTCCAAATTCCAAATTAGGGCTTCCAGATGCCCATATTCGGGGAAGGATTATGTTATTCAAAATATGATGGCCCTAGGTACCGTTGTTTTATCACAATGCAAGAAATATACGTACCTTTATGCAAATTCTTCATTATTTAATTTCTTTAAATATAATACAGGACTGTAATATTTGGTGGCAACAGTTTGAAAAGTGAATCAATGCAAAAAGTGAATAGACGCAAAATGCCAAAACGAAATTAATAGCCCTTCTAAGCTAAGGCCTTTTTGGCTAAAAAAAAAAAAAAAAAAAAAAAAAACTACCCTTGATAACGGATTATTTTTTAAATTGATAGCATAGTTACTGAAAACCTTTCTACGTAATTATCTCAAATCTCAATGTACAAATTTAGGTTTCGGATTCTTTGTTCGTAATTCGCGATAATGGTCATAATTAGTCATCAATGCCCAGATGAAAATAGGATGTTTCTCGTTAAGTTTTTCACACCCGTAACAGCTTTAAATTTTGGGAAAAGCAAATAATCAGCTAGTACCAGATCAGTAGACTAGGAAAGATATTGCAGCATCCTGAAACCCGAGGCTGTAATAGACAGAATTAAATTTGCCAAGCCTGTTACGCACAAAAATAACTAATTCGTCTTCTGAATTAATGCATCGACATAGACAGTAATTAAGCTAAAAAGCGTTGAATACCTAAGCTTTTAAACGAAAAAGAAATCAATCAGGTACCTGAATATGTTCGCATAGATTCGAACCCATACGAACTAACAGTATTCAGCGGTCTTAACCAGACGGCAGCTGTTGGGGTCTTAACTTATTGGTAAATTCCAGATTAGTTTCTTGATTAATAAATTTTAATTGGTTTAAAAAAATACAAGTTCATTTCCTTGCCTTCTGTTTGTTTAACAATATTTTATTTTGGAAAACAAAACGGAGAAAATTAAATTCTTATTCCTCCTTGTCTTACAGTTAAAATTTCTGAATACTGTAGGTAAGTGGTAACTTGTAGATACCTGCTGCGCTGTTGTATTTCGAGTGCTACTCATTCAAAAATAATATCGAATCAAAAAAAAAAAGAAAGGCCTTAAATTATCAGCATTTAGTTTCGATTAACTGAAGAGAGTATATCTGGAAAAGAAACATGGGTGGAACAGTAAAAGTACGTAATCCTTGAACGTTATCATATCTCTCTCGCTTTTAATGCACAAAAACACATTGCGTTTCGAGGTTGCTGATGAATACAGTTTTACTTGAGAATTCTTAAGTATAAGAATGTATATAAAGAATTTTTATACGTTTATTTTGTAAAACCTAAAAACACCAGTTTCATACCTGAGGAGTTAATTGAGTAATAAAGATAAGGACATTAATTAAGCTAATATTGTTTTTAGAAGGGTTATAAGTGCTCGAAAATAGTTACTGCAAAATTCGTTCTCTTAAATATTGATCATAAACATATGCTTCTAATTTCGAAATTTCTTTAAACCACGGAGAATTTCATAAAAGCAGTTTCAAGATGGAAAATGCTTAAGAAAAAAGCATATAATAGCCCCTTAGAACTGAGATCTTAATTATAAGTTGCACCCCACATAATATAATGTAACGTAATGTAACATAATATAATGCAATATGACGTAATATAATCTAATGCAATCTAATGCATGTAGTGCTCTTTATAGACGATGCAGTTATGATGTAAAGCTTTCCAGATGCTAGTAAAGCCAAACATAGCGACCAATTACAAACCGATAATATACTCGTTAATTGATCGCGAGCTTGCTTCTTTCGCGTATCCTCAAGTGTCACTTAGTGTACCTTACTTTGGAAACCACTGCCTTAAAATATAGTCTCTTAAAATACAAATTCTGGTAAGCAGAATAGTTTATAGGCTGCTTTAGGAGGTAGAAGTTGAAAATTCTGTATTTTTCTGCACAAAGTTTGTGGAAGTGAGCGTTATTAATATTTCCAAAAAGAATAAAAGAGAATGGATAGAAATTTTCTTTTATTCAAGACAAAACCGTTTATCATTAAAATAAGCGACTTTTAAAGACGCAAGAAAAACAAAAGAGGAGCATCAAAAGCGGTTTTTTTTTTTTTTTTTTTTTTTTTTTTTTTTTTTTTTTTTTTTTTGTGTGGGGGGGGTGTGGTTCATGCTCCTGATGAAGGGGGATCCGTTTTGCCCCCGAAATCAATTGAGATTTTACAAAATCTATGCCGAACACAAGGTTGTCGATTTGCCTGTATTAAGCGATTTTTATTTTCTGGATACTCTGTGTTCCGCAAAGCCCTGAATTTAATCCAATAGTAATCGGGAAGAAACGACCAAATGTAGTACATTTGCTTTTAAATGTCTGTGCGAATTCAATGAAGCTACGGAAGTTTTGTTTTTAATTATTTAAAAGGTAATGATTGTTTTACTAACTGAAATTTTACTCTATACAATACGAAGAACTTACATTAAAGAAAGTTCATAATCAGAATACGCTTGCAATAAATATTTTAAAAAAATGTCTCTTACGTATTAACGCAATTACCTTGGCGCAATTTGGCTATATTTTACAGATGAAAAGTTACTTATCATATACCACAAACAAGTCGGCAAATATTATCAACATATAAAGAGTAAATGCACTTTAAAAATTCCGAAATACAAATTTTTATTGTTAAAATTTGTAAAATATATTAAAAAATAAATAAAGCACATTTCCCCGAAATCTTTCTCTATTTTTAGCGCTGTTCCTCTCCTCTCTCTCGTGCACAGAAATATATTTCCACCTAAAGAAAATAAGAGAATATCACAACTCAGCACTGTTCACCGGTTGTCTGCTAAACGCATTTCATCATTCTTCACCTTAGCAATTTTGCTTCAAATACTGTATTCCTGCAGAAATTTTGCTGCAATTGCTCCCGTTACTAGCAAATTCCACAAGCAATATTTTAAAATTGAGTTTAAGGGGGGGGGAATATCGCGATTTGCCTACAATAACTTTTGGAAATGCAACAAAAAGAACGGAAACGAAAATGGTGGCATTGCTTGACAGAAGCCCTTATTATGAGCATGGTTGTCAGTTCGGCACATTCAGAAAATTTGGCAACTTCTACTAAAGCGGTTGCGATAATGCGTAAGTACCGTAAATTTAACATAAGCTGCTTTTCTCGAGCGCATAAATGGAAGGTAATGGTAAAATTTTGTATGTTAATTGGCTAATAAACTGCAGCAAAACATTTTACGCATTATTTACCTAGAAAGCCTTCTCTCTGTGCAGAACATTCTGGAAAAGACTGGCTCTGTATCACATTTAATAAAGCTGCAGAATCCTTGTTTAAACAAAAATCAATTTAGGCAGTCACACAAGCCTGCGTTTGTTTCCTGCAGAATGTGCCACAGCTCAGACATTTAAGGACAGTATCCTCAATACTTGTGCTGCCGCAATGAGCAATTCCTCTGTTTTAATTGACTATTACGCTGCCCTCACAGGACCCTTATGACCAGTTGGACAAGACATTCATGAACAAGACTCTCAATGAATGAAATGGCCATCTCGAGCACTGTATCTTAATCCGTCAACCACGTGCAGACCAGATCGAAAAAAGATCAGTTGCTAGCTTTAAATCAGCTGATTTCTAAGAACTTTAAATCAATTGCAACGGTGGCGATGTTATGATTTTGTGTATTTTTTTCTCTTCACTTTGAATTTGAAGTATCTGACAATTTACTGCGGATAGTAGATGCAAAGTCTACTTTCACGCCAGCAAAGACTATATTCCAAATAATTTTTGTTTCTCATTTGTTTGAACAAAAGTGCATTAAACATATAATTTATGATAATAGCGTTTTATACTTTTCCTAGAAATTTAAAATGTATAAACTTCTTAGCATGCATTATTAACTTTTATCTAATTTACTTTAAAACTTCTGGGTTAAAAACTCTTTTTTCGAAAGATGTATTGCTTAAAATACATTTTAATGTATTCATATGAAGATATTTTTCGCCAAGATAACCATGTAAGTTATAAACAGAAAATCGCTAATAATCGCATACCTTTTCCAGGTCTTTAAACTACGGGGGCATAGGAGTTGTAATTGGTCATGAGATGACTCATGGATTTGATGACAAAGGTAAGATTCTTATCAGTTTAGGAACGAAATCTTAGTTTTCTTAAGCAATGTTATTAGAAACTTATCTTAACAATATATTATTTCTGATTAAGCAAATAAATGCATCAGCCCGTGTGGTTCGTAATAACTAAGCGTCAGTAAATTTAATTTCCTCCTTTCTGAAGTCCGCAGAATCCAAATTTTAGAAGTTATGAAAATTTTATTTCAGCTGTTATAATGAAAATACTTTAAGTGTCATTAATTTTCATGCATAAAAAATGTGAGGAAAAGCCCTGCTACAATACATAAAAAAGAAATTTTTTGAAACTCTATAAGGTATTTCTCCCGCCCTCTTAGCATGCCTTCGTGGTTTAATGATCAGCACACTCGGCGCGTGTTCGAGAGGTCTGAGGTTCGAGTCCCGGCAAGGACATTGCTTATTTTTCATGTCTCCTGCTTCGAAATAATCTGATGTCTCTACAGTGGCGCCCAAACTAAAAAAATCGGATGATGATTCTCCACTACCAAGATTTGGCGATTGAGTCTCCTAATCCAAAGTCGCCCTTTAAAAGGGGGGTATATAAGGTATTTCTCCTGCCTTCTGAGCATGCCTTCGTACTGTAGTGATCAGCAAGCTCGGCGCTTATTCAAGAGGTCCTTAATTCGAGTCCTGGCAACAGTATTGCTCATTTTTCACGTCTTGCTGCTTCAAAATAACTTAATGGCTCTACACAGTTTAGCTCTTTACTTTTAATTTATGCATTTTGCTTTTGATGTCATCCACACTAAAAGTAGTGAATATAAATTTTTAATATAAAGTTTTTTTTTACAGACCGGTTCTCCGATGACAATCAAAATCGTCCATAGAGCGAATTACAGTTAAGCAGATATCCAGATGAGCTATGGTCCCAATTAGTCCGAATAATTGAAATTCTGTTCTTTTCCGAATGCTTGACAAAATCGCTTCGTACATTTTTATAAAAGAACTTATGTTTATTTATTAAGATACTCAGCAACATATCCCAATTTCAAATCTGTGTGAAAGGAGTTCTCGGTATCCCGTTTCGCAGATGAGAAGGCTTCTGACCCAATAGCTGTTAAGTCGCACATAGTTGCCAACTCCTTGTTCCTGGTATTCTGATCCCAAAATTGTTGTCAACTGGTTGTTCCTGGTATCATATAATGCATTCTCCATGATGCTCTAGATCTTATTTTATATTATATACAGAGTACTGTGGACTATTCGAGTGCGAATTATGCGTACGTGGCTGTACCCACGCACGCACACTCAACGTTATGTTCACGAGTCTGTAAAAAATAATCACACTCAAGTTCAATCAAGTAGAAAGATTCTTCCTAACATAGAAACCGAAGATTTATGTATTTGTAAAGAATGAATTCGAGACAATAACTGAAGCTGTATGCCAAAAAACTGAAAGTATAAAATTCTTCGAAAATGTCGATCGGGAAAACATCGAGGAATGGTTCGATGGCGATTCGACTAAGCCGAGCTTTTAATGCTCCAGTGATACGGATATCATTTGAAATGTCGCAAGAATATATAGGTTGAATGTGAAACTGAATATACAACTGAGGAAGAAACTGATAATTGCATTAGTCGCGAGACAGCCTTGACTTCAGTTGAAACTCTACTGAACTTCGTCGAGCATAATGGAATTCGAATACAATGACAAAATAACACTTTGAAATTCGACAAATACTTTAACGCTCACAAAAATAAAGTAAAATTACAAATTACTATTTTTTAAGAAATGAAGCCATGTAATATGCAATAAAATTAATAGTTCGAATTATCCTTGTTTTCCGACTATCAATGACCTACTTCCCCGGGTATAGCCAGGAATATAGGAAGTATAATGCATACGTAACTTTTTAATGCCATTTATGGAGATGGCAGCTCCCACCGGGGCTGTTGTCTGGAACCAGAACTGGCAAACAAATAGTCATTTCCTGATGCCAATTGAAATTCTCCGCCGTGCGAATTACAATTAATTAGATACTTTTTTAATAATAATTTTAAATATTAGGCTTTAAGCTTGAAGTTTTGACATTAAGATGCTTGAATTTGTTAATAGTCCCTAGGATTTGGAAATGACTCGCTCCAGACTGACTTTTTGGTTGAACTAAATAGGGTTTGTAACTTAAAGAACTTTCCTATTAAATAATAAGTACCTTCGTAATAAGCCTTTCAGTTTTTAATCTGCAAATCACGAGTACGAGGAACTTGTTTAGATTGATGTGAAGTTTTGAGTTTTAACACTGTATTTTTTTTAAGTTCTTGTTTTGGAAAAGGGTTTTATCACATTATTAGGATTCGAAGATTTGTGGATAAGAGCTGTACCATTCAATTAGCGAAAATGTGCTACCTTTACTAGGTATAAAGAATCTAGGTATAATACTAGGTATCTCTGGTATAAAGAATAAGTGAATGATAAATTCTCTGGCTTTTTAGCTTGAATAGTTTTGATAGTGCGAAAAATTAATCCATTGCCACGCACTGAAACATCTTTTGACCAGGAAAGAACGTATGCGAGTGCTCACGAATCATTACATGAAAATTTACTTGCAATTTTTATAGCCAGAAAGTCCGCGATGTGCGATGATATGTAGGTACTTTATTTTTTAACACGATATTTTCCTTGACGGAGTTTTAAAACTGCGAAGTTTTTGCACTGGGATATTATAAATATTTAAAACTGCGAAGTTTTCTTTAATTTGTACCGCGATATTTTTAGCTGCGGTATTGCTTTGTTTTCTCCTATGACGTTTTCTACAACGACGTTTTTTCCCTGCGTTATTTTCTCTCAAGTTTTCGTTCATGATGCTTTTGCCGCAATGGCGGAAATGGCGGAAATCCATGAGAATTATCGTAAATTTAATACTGCTGGGATTCTAGTTAACTTTTGATTTTCGATGACATATTGATGCAATTATTGGCGTTTCAACTTCCGGTCCTACGATCTGGCAATCTAGGCTGTTGATATGATGTACCATACAAGCCTCAGATTCGCATTCAGAGAGCTCTAAGTGTGTTTTTGAGCGTCATCTTATAGAAACCATTTTTATATTTCCAACAACATCGCTATTTTTTTTCCGAGAACATCGCAGTTACATAAATTTAAACCCTCAGCTTTCATGAAGCTTTATTTTTTTCATCACATGCACTTAATATCGGAAAAAAGAGTCTGTTCTGAAGTAAGTTAGGCACTGAACTTATATGAGATATAAATAATGAGAGGCATTACCTTCGTTTCATACTATATTTGTATTTCCCCTAAACTTCCAGCTCATATATTTAACAAATATAATATTAATGAAAAAAATCAGGTATAAAAATATAATTAAAAATGCATCTTTATTTTGTTCGTTTGCTATATTTTTCCTAGGACGTCAGTTCGATAAAGAAGGTAACTTGAAGCAATGGTGGAACGAGGCTACTGTTCGCCGATTCCGCGAAAGGGCGCAGTGCATCATAGACCAATACTCCAGTTACGTTCTCGAAGATATAGGACTCAACGTGAGTATTAAGATCCATTCGAACGCATAAATATATAAAGAACGAATACAAAGTAAAAATCTTTTCAAAAATCTAATCCAGTCACGTACTGAAAGCAGCAACAAGTGGTGGTAATAATGCAAAATAAATTAACACGTTTAAAAGCCACCACACATTTAATTGGAAACAAACCATATGTAATAATAAAAACCCAGAAGCATAGCGGGAAATTGCATGAAAGGTGTAAAAAATATTAAAACCAAAAATGAAAAAAAAGGGAAAAGTTATTCACATCTTTGGCTAAAGGGGTTGGTGCAGCGAAGAAGTAAAAACTGCATCTTGTTTCTGAACTGACAACGACATAAACTATAAATTAGAGTTTAAGGTTTAAAATAATCTCAGGAAATTTAATTAAAGTAATTTGTGCTGTTATCAGTCCAACCCCTACAGGCTGTGATAAGTAGTGTAAAAATACAGCATTAAAATCATAAAAAATATAAGTAAGCTTTAAAAAGCCTAAAAATCCAACAAAAAAAAATTTTTAATAGACTGAGTCTAAAATATAAAGCATGTAAACACAAGAAATACAACGCATGACAATCCAAAACCCTCGACTTAAATACTCTCAAACTGATTTGCATTCTGATGAGGAAATGGAAAAAGGAAGTGATAACAAAGGGGAAATGATAAATAAATTGTTACATAAAATAATGATAACTCTGTTAAGTGATTAATATTGTAAAATCAATTAGAAAATCTTCTAATGTAATACTAAACATGGAGTAGCAAAAATTAATAATTTGTAAAAGAAAAATCTTCGAATTACCTAAAAATCTTGAATACAACCATAAAAGTCAAATGCATCCCGCCGAAAAATCAAGCTCAAGTAAAGTTTCAGTTCGCTTCAGTTCAACAAAGGAAAAAAGTTATAATGCTTAGTACCAAAATTAGTCAAATTTTTAATTTCAGCGATCGAAAAAAGTTGTAGAGTTAAGTGCAAATATATTTTCGAAAAAGTCATATAAATTAATTTCGAAGAAGTTAAAAAATTAGTTTAGTGATTAAAAGACAAATTTAAAAATAGCGCGTGATATTAAAATATGACGAAGGTCAGACAGTGTCTATAAAAAATAAAAAAGGCAGAAATTTAAATAAGTTCTCAGTTGTTACAGAATACAAAACTCTCTCAAGAGGAATTTTTTGAGACTTGGAACCTGAAATAAGCCCATTTTGTTAGTAAAAGAGATAGCTTATAATTAGACAGTCTAATAAAAAAGCACTAATGTAAGAATTTTGACAAGAATGCTTAATAGGCTGTTGAGAACATCCAGACTATACCACCATAAGAGTTAGATGATGAAAAACTGCAGTTTGGTGGTGAAAATCATTTTTATGAACATTCTTTTATATGGAATTTTTTAATCTTTTAGCACTTTATTCAATATACTAAGCTCTAAAATGATTGCTGCACAAATATTTTTTATTCTTTTAGTTTGATTAATAATAATGTCAAAATATTTTTTCAATACACACGCACTCATATATATATATAGATATAGATATATATCTATATGTATATATATGTAATGAAAAAAACTTATCCAGTTATAAGCTGATAGGTGCAACAATATTGTAAAGCATTGGTAGTCAAGCTAGTCCCTACTGCCCACTAGTGGGTGTTTCAGCTTTCATGGCGGGCAGTAGCAACTAAACGGCCTGTGATCCAGCAACCGGAACACCTAATCCTGCCCAACCAACATCAGGAAACAACAAGGATGTCTTGCATATTGGATTGGAAAAGCGCGGAACCTTCCGAAAGTCACGACCGTGCAATAGACTTCAAGCACATAAGTTTTGTTCACGTTACGTAAGTGAACCTAAATCGTTACATAATCGAAACTAAAGACAGCATGCAGTTAAATTTCTGAGAGCAAGCACATGCTTACAGCTTCAAAGGAAATATTATGAAATATCGTTAGTCCATGTCTCAATACGCACAATAGCTGCCAAATTGCAAATTTGACAGCTGAGGAAGATGATTCTGTAGTTAAACCATCGAAACTAGCCTGATAAATTTACAAATATAACGCTAATTCTTGTTGTTTGACTTCCCCAATAATCATTATTCGGCCCGTTATTTTAACCTAAATTAAATAGAAATCAATTTAGAAATCATTTAAAAACCTTGTTTCCAAACACAAAGTTGCCCAAAACCTTAAATAGCTTGTCTTAATTTGAAAGTCTGTGCTATAATCCCCAGTGGGATGATTATTCAGAAATAAATCCTTGCCAGGATTGATATTTCAAACGAAGGAATTATTTGTGAAGACAAACTATAATTCTCACTTTTCCACCTTACCAAGCTGACATTTTCTTCATTTAAAATTAAAGTGAACTAATAACATCAAGTAAAATTCAATCTTTATACTGATGTGAACATCAGTAAAATTTCGATGCATTGCGAGAAAACTTGACATTAGTTTCATTACTAAACGAAACAGGATATATCATTTGCCGTCGCGGATAAAATTGGTGACGTCGAGCATCGCGATATGTGCCAGTGATCGTCTTGACATTATTATGTAGAATTTTATTATCACTGAGCTCGAGTGATCTCGTATCATACAAGCTGTTATCACATAACACAAACATTATAACCGAACCGTTATCTGTACGTTTAAAAATGATATTCTCCAAATCCTTACCTTCGTGCATGTACTCTTAAAAGTCTTTATTGTTTCCTTACTTATTCTTTATTGTTTCTTATTAAATTCTTTATTGTTTTCCTTTCTTATTCATTGAGATATTGCTGTTTGCGTTCCAAGTCTGCGCCACTGAGTTAATCGGTATAACAAAGAGCTTAAGTTTAAAGATTTTCAAATGTAGGACTATACCTTTTTTTACCTTTTTTTTCATATGAGTGCTGGAAATAGAATGATCTTTATTACTATAATCCCTTGAAATAGTACATTATATTGTATATTTAAAGCTTAAACTCATCCGAGTCCCGACACAGCTATTCTTCAATTGAGTGAAATTGTAATTGAGCAGACTTTAAACTTCGCCGGAGCTTGGCTCTGGTACTTCTCAGTTTTCGACATAAATTGTAATTCTAGCCGGAGAGCATCGAAGCCCTAAATAAGTGGACTCTGGCTTTTCTTATATGTAACTGAACCACAATTTCAACAGAAAATTGTTTAGATCTCGATAATTGTATTTTAATAATAAAGTAAGCCTTAAAAATCGATTGTAACTTCTGAATGCCTGTCTGCCTTTCCCTGGGAAACAAACCCTTTGATGGAGGCTGAGATTTTGAGGAAAGAAAAGTCCTCCCCCCCCCTCCGCATATCAAGAGCCTTTTTCTCCAGAAAGTCCAATGAGTTTATGACAATGAGTAAATTCTTCGTTCCCAAAAGTACCAGACGTGATCATTTGGTCCTACAAGTTCAACATTTGCGTCTTCCCACCCTCGGATTTAGGCAAATATTTTGCCTCAGTCACATTCTGCTTGACAGCTAGAACTATACCGGGAGGAGATCGTGATAAGAAAGTGTAAGATTTATCTTTTTGTTTTCATATCGACATATCTCCGTTCAAATTTCTTTTCATACCCTCGTACTCTTTCTAGCCTTCTCTCTATTCTCACTAGAGGTGCTTTAACCACTTCATGCTGGAACAAAAATGGGTTTCATTTTTATCACCTCTTGAAACAACACATTAGATTGTATAGTCAGCGCTTAAATTCAGCCAGAACTAGGCTGAAGCTATTTCTTAGTTGAGTGAAACTGTAATTCCAGCCGGAACCCAAATAAGAAGAAACCGTATTTTATAATATTTTTTAATTATTTCTGATTAATTTGGTAATGTATTAATTTTTTATCTCTTTACATTTTACTGAATTTTAATTTATTTATGAATTATTTTATTTATTTACTTTAATTCTTCTCTCTTGACGGCCTTCCATAGGCCCCAGCGGTTCTAATTTTAGAAATTAAGTTCTGATTCAGGTATTATAAAGATAACAACCTGAAATGTCTAAATCGCTTGCTCTGAATTTTAAAGCATGCTAGAAATTAGATTCACCTCCTAATGACAGAACTGCGGAAAGAGAATTCTCTTAACACCTTCACTATTCTCCCTGTGTGGAGTCACAGCTGTCGTCCTTTAACATCACAGCACATTACTGCAATATATTTGCACTGATGAGGACAAATGGTAAATCTTTCTGCTTCCGTGTGTTCAATTAAAGCTCACCTATTATATCCGTAACCTGCATTATTTCCATTTCAAGTGGAGAGATTTTCCGCTAGGCTTTGTAGTTTAAAATGAAAATATATTAACCGTTTCCAAAAAAAAAACTAATACCCACAAAAAAAAAAAAACCGGAGGGTTTCAGATTTTGCATTGCGTCCAAAAGGGCTTTTTTTTTTACATTTTTTGTCTTACCTTTATTTATTAAATAACATGTTCTTCGCACTTAAGCCATAAAATTCAGTTAAAGAACGAATACTATCGCAAAATAATTTTAAACTTAGCATATCCTTAGAATTTCCTATACACAGTCTCACGCGCTGGAAATAAAAATGTTTTTTCTGTACGACGTTGCCATTGCTCGCTTTGAAATCCTTGAGTCTGTTAATCAAAAATTCGTTAAAGTTTTACAAAATATGAAATCGATAATAAAACAAATTCCAAATTTCAGATTTGGGCTTCCAGATGCCCATATTCGCAGCAGGATTACGTCATTTAAAATTGGACGGCTGTAAGTACCGTCGTTTTATCACAATGAGAGAAACATACATACGTTTATACACATTCTTAATTACTTAATTTATTTAAATATAATACAGAGCTGCAATTTTTGGTGGCAACAGTTTGAAAAGTGAACTGACATTTAATGTTTGTAAAATCGCAAAACGAAAAAATCGCAAAACGAAAACAATAATCCTTCAGGGAGCAGCTGGTATTCGGTCAACCGTTGGGTTGGCAAAAAGGTGAAAATTCACGGATTTACCCCTGGAAAATCATTTAAAAATTAATAATTTGACTTCTAATTAACTTCTAGTTAATATTTTAAAATGTAATAACGCAAAAAGGAAAAGGGAACTCGGGTACATTTATCCAGAGCCACAAATAATCCTTCAAAGAGCCGCAGGTTGCCCCGCCCCGATATACAGCATTATACTAACATAGGTATTTTGACAATAAATCGGACTTTTTCTGAAGTAACACACCAATTTTTTCCATATTTTGATTCTAGGGCTCAAATTATGCCTAGGTATTAAACTTTGTAATTTTTGGTGAGAAATTTATGCAGAAATTCAAAAATTTATCTTGGCGGATTTTTTTTTCAGTTTGCGCCAAGAATAATTCACTTGGCGAACTTCTTAATTTATGGCAACATATTTTCCTTTCCTTTTTATCATTGTCCACGAGCGGAAAAAAAGTCATCGTTCATGCTTTCAAATAATTTTAACAGAGTGCGTAAACCACATTTTCGTTATTATCGTTTATAATAAATGCGCCAAATTTCAACACACGCCAATATGTAAATTCACATATATCTTAAGAAATTTTGAATAAAAAGATTTTTTTTTCAGATATGCTTAGAAATACATCTACTTAAAGATGATGGCAAAACTTTTATAGATTATAAGTCAAAATTTTTTTAGAAAAATTTATAAAAATTATTTGAAAATACAAATTTCAAAAATAAATCATATAAAATGGATGAATTTTTTGGAATGAACCTAAATTTCGAAATATGAAAGGAAGAATCAAATAAGTTTAATAAAAAAATAGATATTAATAAATACGTACCAAATTCAATTAACATTGAGGAGCTCAAATTTTGAGAGCTACGTTTTTAAAAACTACTCGTGCGATTTTTACAAAACTTGGCACTTTGTCATAATTTGAGTCGAAAAATCGAAATATGGAAAAAAATTGTCATGTCATTTCAGAAAAAGTCCGATTTTATGTCAAAATACCTATATTAGAACAATGCTATATATAATTCTAATACATATCCTAAGTCGACTTTTCGAGACATGAAAAACGCATGCTGAATTTTGTCCATCGGCCGAGTAGAACGGGAGATATAGAAGCGCAGTGTACATATGTACTATTATTGATACAAAAGATTTAAATGGAATTTGAGTGTCTTATTATAGTGATATGATTAAGTTTGTTTAATTCTTTAGTGATATTTAACCCAAAAAATGCAGCTAGTGTTCTTTTGTATCCATTAGATCAATGGGAAAATGACGCAAGGGGAAAACATTGCAGACAACGGCGGTCTGAAGCAAGCTTATCGGGTAAGCCAAAATTAGAGAAGATTACTTTTATTTTATAGACATAATTGAATAAAACTGTAATATTATTAAATATTATTTCTATTAATATTTTACTTAATCCTAAAAATACAAACAGCATAACAAAATAAAGAAATTAGTAGATTGATTACGTTGTCATGAGCGATAAGCACTTCCAAAAAGAATTTTAAAAAGTGCCTGAAAAAAAAATTTTAAAAAGTGCCTGAAAGTCAGCAAATGATTCAGCTGAAAGGAGAAATGAATGGATATCATTTTAGTAGTTTTTTCATTCAAGTCTTTGAATTAATATAATTTATAAGTTACTGTTGAAATTTATCATAAAATTCATACATAATATTACCTTATTAACACCTAAAAGTTGAAATTATTGTTCTCTCTAGAAGTAGAAAATTACATTCTGTGAAAATAAACAATAACTCTTACTCATGAATATCAGAGAATGGTGACCTCTGGGAAATGTGTTAGATGAGTTTCATGAGAGTAGCAGAAAGCACAGATTTGCAGTTTCGGCATGGTGTTGAAGATATAATTGATATAAATTAGATGGGAAAATTCTTTCTGTAGTTAAAATAATACCCTTGCATGTCTACGAAATTAAATTCTGTGAAAAATAGTTTATATTTTATATTGTCTGGGCAGTTACACTGCATTATGATGTAAACACTATTATTAAGTTTCTGATTTTATACTTTTTTCCCTCTAGGCATACAAAAAATGGGTAAAGAGGCATGGAGAGGAACCCTTACTTCCGGGACTGAATCTAACTCATGATCAATTATTTTTCCTCAATTATGCTCAGGTATTTATTGATTTTGGTGATTGTGTTGTTGAAATTACTTTATAACGACGCAAACGAAACAAAGCTAGATTATCCGGTATAGAAAAGGGGACTATCTCATAATAAATGTCATAAGCCTCAATATAGCCTCAAATAACTTAACGGCGTATGACAGTATTTGGGGGGAGGAAAGGAGAAAGAGGAGAGAATATTATCCTAAGCAAAATTCATTCTTTACATGAATACAGAATGTCTGCTTTGCTAAAATTAGTTGAGACAAAACTAGGGAGAAAAAAGAATGTGAAAGATTATTGTAATGTTTTTCCCTGTTGATTTATAGCGTTTTATGTTAAGTAACCCATTTATCCTGTTATTTTATTTATATAACTACTTCTACATTCGTCATCTCCCACCGGAATGCTCATTCATTTAATGCATATAAGCGCAGGTTTCTTGAGTTTGAGAAGAGAGCCTATGGCAGCTATCGCTGACCGCTTACTCCATAGTACTTCTCGCTACTGAACTGATTTATCGAATTCTCTAGCCGCGTTTGCTTCATGAATATTTAGGGAAGATCCAAAATTTATTTAAAGGCGTATTACTTTATATTTAATATTTTAGTATGACTGGAACATTTGTTCATTCCCGAAAACAGCTGCTACAAAATTTCTGTTATTGTACAGTTTGTGTAAGTCGGTGACTCCATACATCGACGCTGTGAAGGTGGATGGAAGGATTTTCTAACATTCTGTGTAACAGTGATTATTTCCTATATCTGTTGCTAAGTTTTTTTATTTTTACTTTTTTTTTAATAAAGTTATGTTAACGATGCTATCGTCTCCCTTTCTTAGCGAGTCGATAACGTTGCTGTAGCACCGCACTGTTTGATTTTCGGACAGAACCTCCTGTGAAAAACGTGTTTGCCATTTTCTGACAGAACAGTACTTAAAGTCTGTAAACACCCTTTTGGGACACATCGTACCTTTTGGGTAACAGACATGGCAGGAACATATTTTTATCACTAAACGAAGATATTAAAAATAATTAATAGCTTAAACATGTCTGATGATCTGCGTTCATATTCCTGTTCCATGATGCTAAGTTGTTAAATACAGAATACTCCTCGTGATATTTTTATGAAGAACAGCAGAGTAATACGTTATCAGTAAAATTCACTTTAGAAGTTACTTACTTGAACGCAAACAAATTCTATCAGTGCTACGTTTTAAACAAGTTTCAGGAATTTTTAAGTTAATAAGTAGTGAAAGTGCAATTTTTGTTAAATTTTTATGCTCATTATTAATCAGTTTTGGACAAAAAAATCTTTTAATGTTATTATGTAAAATACTTTTCACTTACATCCTCTGTAGATTTGGTGTGGATCCATGAGGCCAGAAGATGCACTGAGCAAAGTAAGATCTTCAGTTCACAGTCCAGGTCCCATCAGGTGAGAAACAATACATACTTAATACTTTTTTATTTCCTTTAAATTACCTGACATGTTACATTAACGCTAAGAAGAAAACGTATTCTCGGAAATAAAGTTTCATACTAATTTTTTAGAGAACCTAAGATTTAAAAATTCGATGATCTGATTAAAACGTGATACTACAAAACCTTTAGTTAAATATTTCTAAGCAAACTAGTTACAAGAGTAAGGCGAATGAGGCACTTGCCTCGGGAGAAAATTAAAACGGTCGCCAAATTAGCTATTAAAAATTAGAAATTCCTTAAGAAAGGAATTATGATTGTTAACTTTCAACTTCGGAACACATCAAAAAGACTTGCGTTTAAGCCATATTTAAAGTAGTAAAATGTTACCATTATTATTTAAGATAAAAAAGCAGTGCATTCTTGATGCTTTTTTCCTTCTTTATATATAATGGATGCCTATGTTATTTCCATGAGTCACGCTTTTCATAGCCGTCTTTACAATCAGAATGAACCATCTGAATTCACATTTTAAAGCTGTCTAGTGTCAATATAATAAGCAACAAAATTATTTAAATCTGAGTTAATTCATTTACTTTAACATTACTTCAATCAGGTTTCTTTAACGTATATTTTTATTATATATTTTAACATATATATTCTATAAAGTATATTTTTATTGTTTTTGTATGGTCTTTATTAATTCCTAGAAAGAGGTTCATAATAATTTTATTTACAAAATCCAGCTGAATTAAGATGAAAATTAGAGAGATTAATTTGTTTTTCGAACGACTGCAGCATCATGGTACTTTTTATACTGTGTTCTAACATTAAAATTTATTTTTGTAGTTACCGCTAAGAAGTTCGTTCATATTTGTGGTAATCAATGCATAGACTAAATGTACCCATGCTATCGACAGCAGTAATTCTGTACAGTCTCTCTTTAAATTTCTTACTGCTCTTATTTTTATTGTACTGTGCTCGCTGCTCTTATTTTAATAGCAATAAAATAAGAGTATCAATGTCCAGGAACTGAGTATTTTTGATTCCATGTAGGGCATAATCATGAACATGCTCTATGATCCCCTTTATAATCTATATATATATAAGCGAAATACCACTGACTCATCACGAGATCTCCGAAATTATATACCCGATTGACTTGAAATTTTTACATGGTTACTCGTTCCACGATGCAGACGCGCACTAATAAAGGATATTACGTAAACCCTGTCCAAATGGACTTTTGTTATACCATCACAGGCGGCACTAAGTCAAAGCTCTTTTTTTGTGTGTGAGGTTTGACTTTGATTCACTGACTGGCACTATATTTCCCGGCTTTAAATTTAAATAATTTGCATTCATTATCAATTCGAAATTAGACATTTCATCCACATAAGAAGTCTAGGTTCACATTCAAATAGATAGTGTGCTCAGCAAAGCGGGCGGGTGTTAGGTAGTTTATTATATAACAGGTTTTTGATGCAATTATCACTATCGTGGGCTACTATAAAGGATCCAGAATATGGAAGTTTATTAAGTCAGAATGTATTAAAATAACTAGAAAGCTGCATTGTTGCAAACTGCGATATAGTCTCGATGAAAATGCCACCAATAGAAATTCACATGATATCCTACAAAATGAAATTAATGTACCGATTCTTAAAAAACGGCAGATGACAGAAACGATAGTAACTCACGCAGTAAGACTAGAAACTCTGAAGGGATTGGCCACGGCATTCGAAAGATATATGATCAACCCCACGAATCCCTCTAAAAACCATCATCGTATTCTTCGATACTCAAAAGTCTATTAAATGATCGGCCCTTTTTTTCGCATTAAAACCCACTGAATACGAACATAAGTGCTAAGATATCCGAAGAAGATGTCTTAGAAAAACAGCATCAGTAATTTCAAACTATGTAATTGTCAGAATTCAAGAATACGACGGTAAATTGGAGATCCTATATTATATTGTTTTCATTACACAACATCAGGTTTAACTTCTTTTGCAGAAAGTATCCGAGAAATGTTTCAAATCATGATTTACAAGAATCAGTGATTTGGTGAGTGACTAGTCACCCGGAAATAAGTAAATCTCTAGCATAAGTAACGAATTTCTTTTTCTCTCAAAGTGCAATTTCTCGATTTTGCAACCAGTTCCAAACTATTGAAGATATCCGTAGGAGGTTAAGTCAAGATCTTCCATGAACAATAAAAGAAGGCCAGTGATAATTTTCTATCCATAACAGCTTACTGAAAGCGGGACAAGAAACGCTATTTGCCTGCAAACTGAGCATTTTCAGATTGCAAGACGAAGTGTGTTGATGGGAAGAGTACAAAATCATTTTACTGGTATGATTCGTGTACATGAAGACCTGAAATTGGTGTTCCTGCAACCGTAAGACCAACTGTGGAAGAAATGAGAGCATGAACGTCATAGTTAGGATAGTATATAGTGAGTGAAATATATTACATTTCTTCTAAAATGTGACTGATTCTTTCTTTTTAGCAGCATATTTATCACAGAAATTTAAGAGGCAGTTTGATGGCTATACTCAAACATGCTTAATAATTTAGATTTTGCGTAAAAGAATCTACTATACCAACTTCAAGTTATGCTGCTTTACAACTCAGTGCTAGGTTTCAAGTTATATCTCATCTGAGGTCGGAGTTTCTCAACGTCTAGAATAAAATTTACCTAATATTTATTTGGTACACTTCTGCATTATTTGTTATCATTAATATTATTTATTTGTATGTTTTTAGAGTTTTGGGACCACTCTCTAACTCCTATGATTTCGCCCGAACGTACAACTGCCCACCTGGTAGCAGAATGAATCCAAGCAAAAAGTGCTCTGTCTGGTGAATCGTCTGCAAAATCTACAAGCAATATGATTGGAAGAAAATATGTTCTGCCTTAAAGAACGAAATATTCTAAATATAAAACCCACATCTATAAAGTTTTCTTTGAACTTACAAAGAAAAATTTCGTTTTAAATACACACTCTATTACTTGAAATGTTTGGACCTTTCATGTTAAAAAGTAATAATAATAATAATAATAATAATTAGTAAGTTGTGGAATTACCGATTTCGATAATCAGACATGTTGAGAATTGCTTATTGACAAAGCATAAAAATTTCTAGATAAATTTAACAGAGTTTCCACCTTGTTAAGATGTAATAACCAGTTTTCGAATAGAAATAATATTTAGATGCATAGAAAACTTAATTGACAGATTTATCTACATATATTCAAATTCAAATATCCACCGTAATTGTAACTATGGCTGAAAGGAAATTAAAAACAGCAAAATGAGGCAGAATTAATTACCAACACATGTACATAAAATATGTTGTAAATATGTAAATTTCTGTCACATATTATCATATCCTAACTTTTGTGAAATATGTAATTATGTATATGTGTGTATATCAGAATTTCGAAAAGGGTGTGCTATTTTTAAAATTAAAATAATGCAATACATATCTAATTCGTTGGTTTTGAATTTAAAATACATTTTAATACATAATTACATACATAAACTGCAGTATGTTCATTTTCATTTATAATTTGAACAGAGTAAATGTTGTTTTCTGTTCATTAGACATGAACCGAAGAACAAAAAAAGCTTATTTTGAACTAAAAAAATGTTTTTTGAAACTAAAAAAATGTTTTTTCTGCATATAGAATGTCGATGCTGCTATACTTTTTTTTAAAAAAATTAAAGAAGATCAAAAAGAAACTCGTTGCAATTTTCAACACACACTATTAAGAAACGATGGATAATGCTTTTTATCCTAATCGTCATAAATTTTATTTCCTGATTCTACATTGTTAGCGCAAAGGAGCCTTAGCTCAGAAAGGCTATTAATTTCATTTTGGCATTTTGTGTCGATTGACTTTAATTTCAGTATCACTTTCCAAAGTATTCACCAAACATTATCGTCCTGTATTATATTTAAAGAAATTAAATAATGAAGAATCTGCATAAATGTATGTATGTTTCTCGCTCTGCGATAAAAAACGGTACCTAGAGTCATCAAATTTTGAATAACGTAGTCCTCCACCGAATATTAGCATCTGGAAGCCCACATTTGGAATTTGGAATTTGTTTTATTATCGATTTCATATTTTGTAACACTTTAACGAATTTTTGATTAAGAAACTCAACGATTTCAAAGCGAGCAATGACAACACTGTACGAAAAAAAAAAATTTATCTCCAGTGCGCAAGTCTGTGTATCGGGAATTATAAAGATACGCTCATTTTAAAATTATTTGCGATATTGCTGTTAAATTGAATTTTATGGTTTAAATGCGAAGAACATGATATTTAATAATAAACGGTAATACAGAAGACGTTAAAAAAACGCCTCTTTGGGAGTAATGTAAAATCTAAAACTTCCAGATTTTTTTTTAATTTCTTAATTTTACATTACACTTTCAGTATCGCATAGTAGTTAAAAGTCTAACTTATGCAAAATTTTAAATTTACTTTTTCTTTTAATGGACAACCGTTACACGAGTAAGAATTTTTTTATTACCGTGATTTTAATAATCCAACAAAGAATTATAAAAAGTAGATGAAGCTGGAAATCTTATTTATTAGTGTAAGTGAAATTATTGTTTACTATGACTTGATTTTGTTAGTTTTCCTCGATTTTTGATTACATAAAATTCTCATAAACTCGATCTGAATTATTTATTTCAAAATTCTATACTAAAGCATCAATATGCAAACAAATCAAAATTAATTTTATCGTTATTTGTTGTGCTTAAATACAAAACTAGTAATGCTAAATTATTTATATAATAATATTATTTGGCCAGCATAAATTTTACTCTTCGCTTCCCTTAAATATTTAGCTGAAAATTTAGTTACCGAAATTATCGCGTATTTGCAAAATTTTTTGAAATTTAACTTTGATAGCTAGTGTGTTTGTTCTTTTATTTTCTGTGATTTAATTCATTAAGGCTCCCTCCCGTAAATTTTTATTTTGTTTGCTAGCTTTTTCGTTCCTTTGTTTCTCGGTTTGACTTGATTTCGCTTCCCGTGTTTATTTACTAATTCGTTTGTACATTTGTTTGTCATTTTTTAGTCTCTTAGACAGAACATTTTAGATATATCTCACAGATAAGTTATTAAAGGTATATTTTTATTAAATTCACCTATATTTTATCCCTACTTATTTATTCATTGTTGTTCGAATAAACAGCAGTACATTCTTTCAGTTTTAAAAATTTTACTCTCTACTTTGCATTTTTGTAACCTGTAATCTCTTAATTTTCTGACTTAAAAAAACATTTATTGTACAAACATTTTGTGTTACAATACCTTAAACCGTTCTGTTTAAAGAATTATGTATAATATAATTAGTATGCACTTTTTTGCGTACATTTTTTTTACATTCCCTGCCCATAATAAAAAACTATAAACTATAAGTCAATTTTACTTAGCAAAGTTTTGTATCAATATTTTTAACTTTCCATTGCCTAAGGGATTAATATTTTCTTCAATCTCTTCTTATTTTTGTTGTATTAGTACATATATATATATATATACAGGGTGATTATAAATTGCTTAGACAAATTATGAGGGGTGATAGTACCCATCCAGATGAACAGTAATTACCATAGAACATAGAGTGGCATTCCATTCTGAGAGGCAGAAAAGAAGAATATTAGAATTCCAACCTGAACTTTCATCACTGTTGGGAAAGCGAATGAAAGAGACTAAAAGTTGCGCAGTCAGATTTATTGTTTAGGGAAAATTCACAGAAAGTTCTCAAAATGCCGTTGCACAGTTGACGTCGGCGAAGGAACGACTGGCGCACCTTCTCGAAGATTCCTGGTGTCGTGTTAATTTTGTCCACGGCAACAACGATTGTTAGCGCGAGATCTTCAGCTCCACAGGCGTCTCGTACGCTAAAGATTTCATGTGCCCCCAGAAGAAAAAATCCAGCGGGTTGAGGTCCAGTGAGCTAGGAGGCCAAGCTACACGTCTGCCACGTCTGATCCATCGTGCAGGATATGTGGCATTCAAAACGTTACGGACCGTGACACAAAAGTGTGCTGGGGCTCCGTCGTGTATAAACCACATCTCACTCTGAATGGAAAGTGGAACAGCCTTCAATAAACTGGGAAGCACTTGTTCGAAGAAGATACGGTATGTTGCATCGGTCAAACGGTCTGGCATGATGTAAGGGCCTACCTATGATACCTGCCCAGACGTTTACGGAACATTTCTGCTGGTGTTTATGGGGGGCAAATGCAGTGGGGATTGCTGTCAGACCAAACATGTTGATTTCGCACGTTGAAAATACTTTCTCTGCTGAATGTTGCCTTATCACTAAATAATATTAATGTAGGAAATCGTGGATCGTTATTCCTCATTCCAAGCATGCACTGCACAAAGTCTGCCCGGCAGGGATAATCATCTATGTCCAAAAATTGCACTTTTTGCATATGATACGGGTGCATGTATTTTTAGTGTAAAATACGCCACACCGCTGGCTGAGAAATACTCATTTCATATGCCACTGCTCGCGTACTTGCGGAAGAAGCTGCTTCAAATCTCTCCTTCTTCCATTTCTGGCGTTCGTGCATTTCGCAAACGTCCTGCATTGCTTTTTGAGGTGGCAAAAGAATCGGTTTCTCGCAGCTTTCGATCAACGCTGGAAAAGATGACTTGGAATCCGACGAGCTGGAAACCGATGTTCGTACAATCTTTGTGCTCCGCGTCCATTCACTTTTGCTTCACCATATGTGAGGTAAATATATGCCAATTCCTCGTACGTGTACTCCGCTATAGCATTCACAAAACGTTTCGGACGGTGTTATCAAGATAATACTTGAAAAGATAATGTTGTGCTGTTTTCAAGAACACCGTTTGCTCTGATTGGCTTTCTCCAGTACCAACTAAGAGCAAAATGCTGCTTTTTCTCAGTGCAAATTTGCAGTTAATTCTTGATAGTCTTAGGAGATCATCTCCTTGTTCTTTCTCGATGCGTTTAATTCTTGATAGCCTTAGGAGGTGGTCTCCGCGTTCTTCCTTGATGCGTTTCTACTTTCCTCTTCTTTTCTGGTTCTCAGAATGAAATGCGACCTTATGTTCTATGGTAATTATTGCTCGTCTGGATGGGTATTACCACCCTCTTAATTTGTGAAAGGAATTTAGAATCATCTTGTATATATATATATATGTGTGTGTGTGTGTGTCTGTGTGTATACATGAGTTATGGAATAATTTGTTTCCCTGCAAGATTATTTATATCGAAATCGGTATAGCAACAACTTTGCTAAATCCACTATACACGCTGTTGGAAAATTTCTAAGAACTTCATGTCTATCTTATTTTCACTTAAGTCATAAGCTATAGTTACATTTCGACCGTAACCAATGTACAAATATGAATACATTTTGTGAAGTTATGAATTTAAAAATACCAGAACTGATCTTCTCTTGATATACTTATATGTATTATTGGAATTTATATGTTGTAGCGGCTACCGTGAAAGAAAATCGCCAAGCACAAACTGTGTGGCATAAAAAAACGTCGCCAAGCAGAGAACGCACAAAAATAAGAAAAATTGTAAACTAATTTCAATAAATTACTTTTAAAAAGCGTTTAATTTCCGATTTAAAAGAAAGTAATTTATGAGAAAGTACCTGGAAAAGAGTAATATGTAATAATACTACGCTACATTTATTTCTAGCATAAAGTTTAGTCTACATAGTTTCTGCAGTTGTTAATGCGACTTAGAAAGATTTTTATATCGTATGCACTAGCGGCATATAAATTCTGTTAAATACGGCTCAAGCTATACTACCCTTTCAAGTAGTATTCTTTCAAGAAAAAGGCATTACATCATGTAGTTAGGCTGACCAAACGTACCGCTTTTTTGCATTTCATAAGCTTCCCCATCATTTTTATTAAAATGACAGCTTTGTCTTCTTTTACAGCAAAAATTATAAATATGCGTTACGAATCAATCGTATATGAATATATAATCCTATGTATCACGAAACGCGAGCTAGTGTGTAGCTGATTTGTTCTGACGTCCTGAGTATTCAGAGAATTATAAAAAAATGAGAGGTAATGGATTCTCTGGAATAAAAATAACATTCGTAACATTCTTGTATTTCAGGTGAGTACAGAAGTTTTTTGAAATAAACGACAGTCTCCAGTGTTCAAGATTTTCGCAGTACTACGGAATTCATTCTTTCCAGAATGAAATTAGGAAACATTTGTGTCAAGCATTAAGGGAATGAAAGCTATGCGAAATTTTGATATAAAACTTTATCATGGAGTATGAAAAGTATATGACAAAGTATAAAAAGACCAAAGTACAGTAAACGATAATTTCAGAGAAATATTTGCAATCAGTCGTGGCAAGATATAGTCCACCTACCTCTAAGAGTACCTAAATTTTTATATAAGGTCTCTTACTGAAAAAAATAATAGTAAATTTGATATCTTTATGTCATAAAAGTTTCTCTGTCATCTTCCTTTGTCGTAATCAACCTAAACCTTGTTTATGTTTCCCACTGCTCTATTTTGCCTTATGGAAATATTGTGAGCCTGTTCTTAGTAGAGCGTGAGAAAATGTTCAGTAAATGCACATACACAGTCCAGTCACATTAATGTGACCATCTGTCAAAAGCCAGAATAACCACCTTTCGCAGAGCGGACTGCTGCGAGACGTGCAGGAAGAGAGTCACATAGGTCCCTGAAGGTGTTCTCTGGGATGTTGAGCCATGCCGACTCTAATGCCGTGGCCAGCTGCGCTAGATTACGCGGTTGAGGATCCATGGCGCGAACAACTCGATCGAGATGGTCCCACAGATGCTCGATTGGGTTTAAGTCAGGTGAGTTTGCTGGCCAGGGGAGGACGGTAAACTCATCCTGGTGCTCTTCGAACCACGCACGTACACTGGCAGCTGTATGGCACCTCGCATTGTCCTGCTGGAAGATGCCATCATCCTGAGGAAAAACAATGCGCATGTAGGGGTGAACATGGTCCGCAAGGACAGATGCGTACTTGTATTGATCCATTGTGCCTTCCACAATGATCAGTGAACCTAGAGAATGCCAGGAAAACATTCCCCAGACCATAATGCTCCCGCCTCCAGCTTGGACCGTTCCGGCAATGGTTGCAGGGTGGTTCCTTTCAGAGGTTTCACGCCTTATACGCCAACGTCCATCTGTCCGATGGAGCATAAAACGCGATTCATCCGAAAACGCAACCTGTCGCCACTCAGTGGACGTCCAGCTGCTGTACTGGCGTGCAAATTCTAGCCTTCGCCGTCGATGAACAGCAGTCAGCATAGGTGCACGAACCAGGCGTCTGCTTCGGAGGCCCAGACGCAGCAATGTTCGCTGAATAGTACTTTGGGAGACACTTTTGGTAGCCCCTTGGTTCATTTTGGTGGTCAGTTGCTCAACGGTAGCCCGTCTATCTGCCCGAACGCATCTCCGCAACCGTCGTTCGCCTCTGTCATCTATGGCCCGTGGTGCACCACATTTGCCACGTCGCTGATTTTGGACAGTCCCATTTTGCCGTGCACGGTACACTTTTACCACGGCGGCACGCGAACAGTTCACAAACTCAGCCGTTTCGGAAATGCTTCCACCCTTGGCCCGAAAGCCAATGATCATGCCCTTTTGGAAGTCGGATAAATCGCTTCGTTTCTGCATTACGCCAACGATTGAAATGTTTTCCGAAGCCCTCACACACCCTTTATATACGCTCAACTGCACTGTGCCTTCTGTGATTGGTTATTTAACTCTGACATGGAAAGTACGTGGTGGTCACATTAATGTGACTGGACTGTGTAGATATCAATTATGAAAGCGTTTGGAGGTGCATTGTTAAAAGTTGGAAAGAGAAGAATAGCATTCGTGTTGGAAACTAATTTTATGGTACCCGGTTATCATTTCTAAAAGCATTGTGGTGTATTTATTTTTGGGAAGAATTCCCTTCCCTTAAATGGTGTAAAAAGCAGTTCAAAATCAGTGAAATAACTGTTAACTAGAATAATATTGTCTGCGCGAGGTGCTTAATAGGATGTGTTTTCAGTCAGCAATTAATCGCAGAAGTGGCGCTTTTCTTTCACAGTGCCTGTCGCTATAACACAAGATTATCCTATTTATTTATTCATCTAACTGAAATAATTTCTATGCAGCTTCTTTTTATTTTCATTGATGATGTTTATATGTTGTGCAATATATGTATGTGTAAAATAGCTGGATTGTATAAAAATTTTCTTAAAAGAAGGAATTCTCCTAGTGCTGCCATCTAGTGTGAATCTTGGGAAGTTCCTTTTCTCTTGTACGAAAAGTCATTTCTCTGCAATTTATCTTTCTTTGTAAAATAAAAATACTTTTCTTAGTTCTTGTAATTTTTTATGTTTCAATGACTAAGTAGTTATAATACAACTAAAGCACTCTTTTTTGTTTGAACTTATTATAATATGTGACAATTATAAGTAACATAACTGAGTTTTAAAAAGTTCAAGAAGCAAAGCAATAATCTAGGTCATGGGTACCGAAACTTTTAAACTTTGTCACTCACTTTTTAGAAGCAGAATCTATAGCGACCCATTTCATCCTCGGCGTACTGAAATTTTTCAGAGACGAATAACACATGTTCTTTCAGAAAGAAGTTTTATGGGTCAAAAAGGAAATTTTGTGAAGAAAAAAAATCTTTATTATTAAATATAATATTTTTTAAAAAAATATTTCTAATAAGGCCCTTCTGAAGGGTGCGCTAGTTTTTCGACTGCTGTTCGTGGTAACAATGAAGTCTAGACCAGCTCAAGTTATTTTCAGACACAAAGATTTTGACAAATGCAGCTTTAATTCCCACCATTATCGAAAATCCAACTTCACAAAGGTATGAAAATGCAAAAAGCTGTTACATCTTCGAAGCATCAGTAGAAAGAATAGGATAAGGTTGTGGGACAAATAACAAAAACTATGTCAGTATACTACGATTAAAATTCAGTTTCAGTAATGTATTTTCGGATAGGTCGATAAACGCTTCATCAGCTTTCGACAATACGCCAGTAGTAATGTTGCCATGGAAGGGATATGGAATCCATTTCTTCTCTTGGCAGTTATTCATTTCATCAGCAAAGCAAAAATTAAAATTTTCTCCCAAAACATTCAAATATTTTGAGATCTTCGTAATTAAATTATAAGAAACATTTACATTATTTTCGCTTATAAATATCTGAAATATTTCAAAGCTTTCATATTTTGAAGTCTTCAATATTTTTTTCCCATTAAAGTAAATTTTTGACGAATCTTCGAATTTTATCATACGCTTCAAATATATCAGCATCTTCCATGCCTTGTTAGTATAAATTTAATTCATTAAGTTTGGAATGTTAAACAATGGGGTTACGATGACTCTAATGCGGCTGGAAAAGAGGTCTGAACTGAAGTACTCTTGAGCTTATTCACAATATATCCGACCCTAAAATGTTTCTTTATAATGTCACTATCACATCTCCTGATCTCTTTTGTATTTGCGCTGATATGGGGCCATCTGCGAAGAGGATGCTCATTGAAATCAGGGTCAGGATCGGGCTATAGACAGGTTAGTGCCTCCGTCTGCTTACAAATACATAAATCTAGCTTTGATGTCTATAAAAGGTTGTCATGGAACTTTCGCCTGGTTAATTAAAGTTTTCTAATAATTTACTGGAGGAGGACATAGCCTTTAAGAGGACAGACTTCTCCAAACACTCCTCTAAACTAATTGATATCTTGTGTAAATCTTAATCCGTTGTGAGAAATTATCCGTTAATCCGTTGCGTTAATTATCCGTTGTGTATCTCCAGAGGAAGACAAAAAACATATAAATGTTTCTGTACCTCTGAACTTAAACTGGTAAAGGTCAAGAGAGATCGCCTTAAGGAAAAAACTGTGCTTATTGGTCGATCTATTGATGCAATTGCTTGGAGGATACAATCGGTGGTTTTTAGGACGACCCTTTTGCCTGAAAAGAGAAAAACCTTTAATACTTTTATAAGTAACCTTAAATGCATGAATGACAATTTAAAAACATACAAATTCCTTCCTAATGATAAGGTTTCCATCCCCTTAAAAAAGCCAATCCATTCGAACAATCGAACTCTACATAATGACACCGAGATCGCTAATGCCTTTGGAAAGTTTTATTCTAAATCTTAAAGGTAACAACGATTTGCTCGAGACTGTCAAGCTTATATTAGAAAGGAATGGTCCGTAAAAAGCTGAATTAGCATCACTAATAAGACTACCAAAAATCTTGAGGTCTTCGAAATTCGTTTTCGTATACAGGAATTACTGTTCGCTCTGAGGGGTCTAAAAACGAGAAAATCCTCTGGAGAAGATAGTATTCATGCTGATTTTCTGAGGTATTTTGGACATTGTGCATTGGAAAGACTACTGTCTATTTTTTATTATATATGGAATACGGAAATAGCCCCCGCTACTTGTAAAATAGCTCATATTGTTTCATTTCTCAAGAAAAGTACAGAAGCAAATTCCTTTCTAAATTATAGACCTATTTCTCTTACCAGTACTGTTAGTAAACTGATGTAAAGAATGGCAAACACTAAACTAAACTGGTTTCTTGAGAATTACGATGTAACGTCTTGCTTTAGGAGAAATCGCTTGAGAAACAACCAAATGACTCACTTCAGCCAAGAAATAAAAAATTAATTGGATAAGAGAAATATTCTTACAGCCACTTACGTTGATTTTATGTCAGCGCACAACTCTATCTGGGGAGGAAAATTACTCCATAAATTGTCTACTATAGCTATCCGATGAGGTGCTTTACTAGTTCCGTTCAGTTCTCTACCAAAGAAACTGTAGGGTCCGCTATGGCAATTGTTTATCTAAGAGTTATAGTCTCCAAACTGATCTACGACAGAGAGCTGTTTCTAGCTGCTCCCTTTTTAATATTTATATTGAAGATTAGAAACAATCATTACAGTCTTAGATGTTAACTGCCTCTTTTTGCTGCCGAATTGGTCTTGTGGACGCTATCGTCAAAGAGGAATGTCAAATTTTCAATCGAAGCAGCACTAAATAAACTAGTCAACATGCTGGAGACGTAAAGAAAATAATATAACTATTAATCTAACCAAAACTGCAACTCAGGCATTTTCCTTGATGCATCAAAATTTAAAACCTGCACTTTAATACTAAAATACCCTATTAGACAGTGGACATTTTAACTTATTTGGGTACTGTGTTCGACTCCAAACTGGGCTGCAAAAAACATGTTGAGTATATTTCTGACCGAGTAACAAAGCGTTTTCCTATCCTGAAAAAACTTGCTGGCTGTTTTGGGGGATGTGCGAGTTCAGTCCTAGTTACTAATTACCGTACTTTTATTCTGCCAGTGTTCGCTTGTAAACCACTTATAACTATGTCGGAAAGTCTGGAAACAAGCTGGAGATCATACAAAGTCAAGCCATCAGGCCCTCAGGCTTATTATTGGCACGGGTAAGACTACGCCTGCTTTCTGCATGTTATTACTCACAAATATTAAATCACTGAAGACAGTCTTCGAAGAGTAAACTACATTTTATATGGAAAACTGTTACACCTGGATATCGTTTGGAAAAACTATCAGAAGTTTCCTCAAAATCTTAAAACACACAGTGGTTTTATTCAGAAAGTCCTGTACTACAGAATTTCTCTTCCTCTACTTGTAACAGTAGATAAGGTTTTGAAACCACGTAATACTTTACTAATGCATGAAATAAGAGCCAAATTAAATCTTCAAAACTCCGTTTTCTAAAATGCTGTACTGCAACTGCTATCCTGAACTTCTTCGCAACCTGGCTCTGGAGACTTTAAACAACAGGTACTCTAATCCTCAATGACTAAGAATCTACATTGACGGCTCGTTTTCTTAATGACCACCCTAATACTGGTGCAGGAGTCTTTTGTAATTTGTTTTCACTTTTTATTCCTCTATTGAAGTTTTCGAATAGCTTTTGATGGAGAGGTTTCGTTATACACATAGGATCCTCTGCACATATCCTGACATATTTTATCCAATCTTATATAAAGTACGAAGACTGGACAAAATATGTCAGTATATGTGCAGATGATGCTATGTGCATAGCCAAAACCTCTCCATCAAAGGTTGTTCGAAAATTTCCAGTAAAGAGAAAAGAAAAAGCAGAGGAAGAAACATTCAAGACTCTTGACACTTATATGAAGTTTCAAAAGTCATGAATATTTCTTCACTAGTTCTCCTCGAACAGTTGGTTCACAAAATAACATATCTTAACGCGATTCGTAGTTCCAAGCCTAAAGCATGTAAACAACCTTGCATATCAGTAGATTTTGAATTTGTAGGCAGAAAAATTTACTTCGGTAACTTTTTGTTCCTGCTCACTGGGACATTTCATCAATTCTGCGAGCTGCTGTTTTATTTGAAAATCGAATTGTTTCGACTTCCTCTAAGCTTTTTTTACGAAACAAAACTTAAGCTGCATCCTTTATCGTCGGGAGCACCAACTGTGTACGGTTTACCAGTTTCCATAATTCTTTAATTAATCAGACATAAAGCGCGCATAGTCTTTTCGTTGATCTTGATGAAATGGAGAAGTTTTGTTTTTGACATTTTCAACACATTCACATTTCTTTTGAAAAATTTAAAAGACTGATTTTTATAAATTGAGATGCTTTATCTCCAGGTGCCAACGTAATTTACTTCGGCTCGAAATTTCATTTGAAAATACTTCACTGCAAATAACACTCAGGTTTGGAATTATCTTCAGCTTCATTCCATGAAAACCTCAGTGATACAAGGTCTGTCCAGAAAGTAATGAGTTTGATCCCATACAATTCCTTTATTTGAAGTTAATTTTACAGACACTTAATATTCTTGAAAACATCCTCCTCCTGCAGTAAGAAACCTTTGCCAACACCACTGTCACACATTTATATATGCTCAGTCTTCAACTGGAATGTTGTTTAGTAGGCGTATTACATTTTTTTTCAGGATTTTCAAAACGATGATCTTTAAGCTGGATTTTTAACAGAGGGAACAGGAAAAAGGTCTGTGGATGGCACATCGGGCTCTACGATGGTTGGGGCAGCGTTGTGACGCTGTGTTTTGCCAGGAACTGAGTTCCTTTGAAGGATGTGTGAGCCGGTGCAATATCGTGGTGCAGAATCCAATTGTTTTTTAACTCCAGGCGGATGGGCGCGATTCCTTTCCTCAATTTGTAAAGCATTCCCTTGTTAAAATCTGCATTAATCTGTTTGTGCGTGTGTCACGAGCTTTTTGTGCACTATTCCCTTGTTGTCAAAGAAGACAATGAGCATGGACTTCATTTTGATTTACTCACTGGAGCCTTATTTTGACGAGGAGGCTGGCGCGTATGGCACTCTGCAGTCTGTCTTTTTGCTTCCAGATCAAACTGAAAAACCCATGTTTCTTCACCGGTAAATCGCTCGCTTCAAAAAATTAAGGTCATTTGCTACACACTCCAATAATTCATGCGAAATCGACTCACGGTTTTCTTTCTGTGCGTCGGTGAAAATCTTAGAACCAGCTTGGCCCACATTTTCTGCATTTGAAGTTCTTCGCTGGCGAATTGATGCACAATCGATTGTGTAAGTCGCAACGTATCCGCAATGATCCGGACACTCCGACGATTAGAGCTCAAAAATGCTTCTATTGTATTGTCTGAAGTTCAGGATCTTGATGAACGCCCAGTGCTTTGTTCATCATCGACGTCTTCTCTTCCATCTTTGAAGGCTTTGTGCCGTCTAAACACCTAAACCAAGCACTAAAAAATCCTTCCCATAGGCGCTTTTTTGTAACGTGGTAAGCGTCTCAGCAGCAGATTGGTTTAGTTTTTGCACAAAACTTTATGGCATATCTCTGCTCGGTAGTCCACTGCATTCTGAAAACCTAACGCCACTTTCAAAGACGCGTCTGCTTCACGAGCGAGACGTACAACGGGCCAAGGGTAACTGACTTCGGCTAGACAGCCCCCACCACCCATACCACCCGCAAACGCCACCCCTTTGGCTTTCTGTTTGGATATATTTGGAGCGAAAAATTCAGTCGTATTATTTTCTAGACAGATCCTGTAAGTATTATTCAGAGTACTTCCTTACCATTTTCTTCATTTCGGTTTCCTTGAATTTGAGTTTAAAAGTTCGCTTTCGTCTGCAGTCGGCGACGTCTTCATCAAACATTTATCCCTAATACAGATGCGATAAAATAGATGTAAAAACAACGAAAAAAAAATGCTAACGAGTGGCTTAAAATTAACTTATACGCAACTGAATTTAAAGTTCATAGCGTAGGCGGGATCAAAGGTATTGCATGGAAACGCAACCTTAAGCGAAACCACAGATTGGAGCAACAGGCGGCACAACAGATGTAATGTGTGCAAAAAAACGATTCTTCACATACGTAATCCGCACGATGGAAGGACACTCTTTATTAGAAATAAGGTTTGTTTTGGTTTGGTTTACTAATTTATGGAAAAGCACGCGAGGGCTACTGCCTAAGAGAAGGGATGCCTTCGTTGAGGACTTTTCTAAGGTAAACTGGCTCGTATACATACGAAGAAAACCACAAAAACGCCCATGCAGTCAGCCCGTTCGTCTGGAATCGAACCACATTTGGAACTACTAGTGTTCAGCGACTTTAAAGCTCGTCTGTTGATGAGCTTTTTAGGAATAAGGAATTTAAGATAAATAGATATAATTAACTTATTAAATTTAGTCTTTCGCCACCACCCCCAAAGGCAACTTCAGAATCAAAAATTACAAATACAACCGACGTGATTGCAGCATAGAGGGGGAAGAACATTCGTGCTTGTGCACTTGTTACGTAACATTTTCGGAGAACCACCCAGATGGAATGTTGCATCCACGCATAGGCCGCTCATAAGTGGCCACACGCCGAATATTTTATATATAATATTACCTGATACTGAAATTAATATGATCCGAGATATACCTGAAGAAATTATCCCTGTTAATATTCCTCTCCTGCCTACATCGGGAATCTCTAGAAAGATTACTGTCAAATTTAAAACGTTCAGGACTAGAGATTGTATCCCAGACTAATGAAAGTAGATCAGCCATGAATAATACAGCTGAAAAATCATATCGATATTGATGGCGAAATAGACAGATTCCCGATCTATCTAAATAATGCTTATCAAGAAGCCACGAAAGCAGTTCCACAAGACACTCGAAACTCATCAAGGAGCTGGTTACCGAAAGAAATGAGCTCCACAAATGATGGAATATTACTTGCGATTCTGTTATCAAAATAGAATTGAAGAGTCAGTAAAACGGAAAGGAATTGCAAAATTGCCGATCTAAAAATTAGCAATGATGGCTTCTATAAATACACAAAAATACTGAAAAAGACGCATGAATATGCCAAGCCCGTTGTTTCAAATGGAGCTACAGCATACTCTAATCAAGAAAAACGTCATGTCTTTGCATCCCAACAAGAGAAATAAAACCATGCTTAACATTATGCCTGTGGATAAAAACTTTGTGCGACAGGTTGAAAATGATGTTCGAGAATGGCTCCTTACTCCAGCAGCACTAAACGCTAGCGGCCTCTCTTCACTTAATGAACTTACTAATGTCATTAAAAAGTTTAATAATAAGAAAGCTCCCGATATCCTTTCCAACGTATTCCTGCTTCCTGAGAAATTCCCTGACTTTTCACCAATGGACTGTGGTGTCTCTGGTTTCTTGAAAAGAGCTCTTTTTAAGGGCAAAACCACCACAATTGACGGACTCGGGAAAGTAGTGGATGAGGAATGGAAATCAATACCACCAAAAATTTTACGAAAAACCCTTTTATCGTGGAACTCACGATGCAGATGTATAGTCCAGAAAAAAGGTTATCAAACCAAACACTTAAAAAAAATACTCTTTATATTTTAAACAGTAATTAACAGCCCCGAAATCGTTCTAAAAATTTGTAAACACCTTCTGTATTAACTGATGTTAAGCTTTAGTGAATTGAATCGTCCAACTACAGGGATAAATTTAAACCTTCTTGAGCATCACCGCTTACAGCAGCATTTGTTGAACAGACGAAATAGTAACATCGAAATTACCATTATTATATAATCTATTAATAATAATACTTCTGCCTCATTTGTTATTTTTATGCGTTTTCTTGGCGGAATCAGTTTCTTTTAGTTTCCAAAATCTTAATGGGGTTTTAGTAAAGAATTGCAAACAGAATCTCATTTTCCCCTTTTTTGTTAATGGATTATTGATAACATCTCAAATATTTTTATAAGCCTTGAATAAAAACTGTAACAAATTAACTTTTCTTTGACTTTTTTTCTTTTTTTTTTCAATTCACCATGCTTTTATTAACATTCATATATAAATACATCTTCTAGTCACTTTATGATTAATAAGACCTTTCATTCAAAAAAAATTTCAAATAAGAGCAATATTGTTCCCTTATGCTTGGCTATCCAACAGTAAATGCAACTGTTTAATTAATTTATTTATTTATCTGCCACCACCACACTTAAATTATTCCGGTATAGCTTTACAAAATTCTTTGTTTTCCTCTGATCTCTTTAAGAATACCATATCTGTTTTTTTTTGTGTGTGTGTGTGTTTGTTTTTGGGGTTTTTTTTTCCAAATTTTACAGAAATGTAGTGAGTCAGGTGAGGTGTATAGGGGATTTCATTATCATTCCTATTATTTTTCAAGTTTTTAATGAATTTTATATACGTGCTGCAGTGTTCTTCATTTACATACATTGCATAGGCCTATGCACGGTAAAACTTCAAATCTATTACATGCTTCCTTTACGGTGTTGCATTTTGGATAATTAGCAATGCAGTAATAAATTAATTTTAATGCATTAACTAAGAAGCACGCGTGCTCATACGAGTTACACGAGTGTGTGCAATGGGTCTGTTTTTTTGAAGAAAAAACTGTAAATCTTCAGAAAAAGCGTTACATCTATGCCAATAATAACTTTTAGGATCAAACTTAAAAAAATATGCACATTAAAATTTTAATTTCTCTAAATGCTTTTATGGAATAAAATTTCTTAAAGGAATACAAAATTGTATTATATATTAGCATACGAAAAAAAAATAATATACCTTTACTATGTACCGGATTCTTTGTTAGCAATATAAACACAAAGAAAAAAATGCAACAACAAATGTTAGCAGCACATTAAACAAAGTGTTGTGTGTTCCAAATACAAATATTTTTCACATTCAATACAGTGCATTCTCGTTTTTCTGTATTTTTTCACTGGACCAAACACTGCATCTCCCTTTTTTTTTATTTCCGACAATTTTTTCCAATAAAGCAATTTATGTCATACTCTCGTTTTCAGAACTTATATTTGTTTCCGAATAGGTATCATACTGAACTAATAATTCATGATCACTTCCATCTTCATTTTCTTCAATGCATTCTTTGCCAGTTGATACATCTAATAACTTTTGTGCCACCCAACCAGCATAGTGGTTAGCATCACTGACTGCCATACCGAAGTGCCTGGATTCGAATCCTGGAGAAAGCATGGATGTTTGTAGGATCAAATTTTTGAAATGCTCGCTAAATATGTGGCGAGCCGAAAGTCCTCTCGAGAAGTTGGTGGTAGGGGAAGAGGGGTGGAAGACCTTCAGACCCGTGCCTCCCAGGGTGCTCTCCATAAAAATTGGGAGTAGAACTAATCTAAATCATACTGTCACCTGTATTGCGCTCAAGTCTGTTGCAAACAAGGTATAAACTTGTGTTTCTTTCCACGAGGAATTTTGTGGGCTTGGGCTGACTTAGCGACAACATTAACTTCTGCAAGTTTCTTCATTATAAGATAAATTATGAGACATGTTTACCACTTTCTATACTATCACAAATCAACTATGTAATAGTAATACGAATAGGCGCGCTGGGTCTAAAAGACCCAATCCCATCAAAATTAAGGTTTTGAATTAAAAGCCCCAGTGAAAAAACTTCGGAAACATAAAGAGGGCCACCTCAGACCTGACTACATTGGATCTGAACAACTTGCGTGAAATAGGTATACTTTGAGAAAGGTTTATTTAATTGCGTGCATCCATTGGACCCAGTGCACATGCTCATAAGTTAAATTTTTGAAATGTAATTCATGCGAGCAAACATGTTGCACTATAAAATTTACAGTAGTTCAATAAACAACAAATTAATTTGATTTTCAAGAAGAAATTTACTATTCTAATAAAATAAATTTTTTTCATCTTAAAAATAAGACTTTTTTTGTGAAGTTTTAAACGTTTCATAGAAAGCAATTAATTAATGGATGAGATGAGATATGTGGGTTGTGCACACACACTCAAATTAACAAGACGAAAAAACACAGAGAATATATAACAGGTAATTTGAGATTTATTTTTCTTTTACTATTAAACACAACTACTTTGAAGCCTCTCATTTGAAACACAGAAGACTTTTCTTCAAAAAAGAAAAAAAAAATATTAGCCAACCTAAAAACTGCTTCATTTTCTCTTTATAAATATTTTACACACAAATTAAAACACTATTTATTATTAAAAAAGCTTATAATACACATACACAATGGTTATGGCTTTTGTTGTTTACCTGAAATGCCCAAATGGAATGCCTAGCAAACCAATTTTTGAATAACTAATTAAATTATTCAAAAAATTTAAAAAGTGATTAAAACAGCAGTTTTTAGTTAGACATACAAAATTATAAATATTCTCAATTTGAATTTGAGTATTAATCATATTCAAATTTAATACAAGAATATAACAAAAGGGAAAAACACATTTCAGTCAGGTCTTCAAAAAAAAATTGAAACACTAGAAGGTACAGAAATGATACAATAAATAACAGCAATTAAAGATTTATAATCTACCCATGCTATGACAATGATAAATTCAACATTAAAAAACTACATATCTTTCCAGTAACTCATTAACTTATGCTAAGAACTGTTCTTTTAAGAAACTCATTTTAAAATGATCAACTCTAATTCAGTGATTAAATGTATTCTTGCACACTAATCACCGAAAATATAAAATAAATGCTATCCTATAAATCATACAAAGCTGCAGTTTGATACTTGATGTTTTGTAAAAATTCTGGTTTTGAGAAATTCATTCACAGATAATATGATTCAACTAAACAAAAAAGGGTACTTTTTTTTTTAGTCCAAAGGGGCTTTGTCCCTGAAGGACTATTGTTTTCATTTTGCGATTTTGCATGGGAAACATTAAAAGTCTGTATTACTTTTCAAACTGTTGCCACAAAATATTGCAGCCCTGTATTATATTTAAAGAAATTAAATAATGAAGAATGTGCATAAATGAATGTATGTTTCTCGCATTGTGATAAAACGACGGTACCTAAAGCCATCAAATTTTGAATGCCGTAATCCTGCTGCGAATATAGGCATCTGGAAGCCCAAATTTGAAATTTGGAATTTGTTTTATTAACGATTTCATATTTTGTAAAACTTAAACGAATTTTTGATTGACAAACTCAAGTATTTCAAAGCGGGCAATGGCAACGTTGTACAGGAAAAAAAATTTTTTATCTGCAGGGCCTGAGACTGTGTAGGAAATTCTAAAGATATGCTCAGTTTAAAATTATTTTGCGATATTGTTCTTTTACTGAATTTTATTGTTTAAATGCGAAGAACATGATATTCAATAAATAAAAGTAACATACAAAATGTTTAAAAAACGCCCCTTTGGACGTAATTTAAAATCTGAAACCTTTCAGATTTTTTTTGTTTATTTTTTTCCCCCTTTCATTGCTAGAGGAAGATGAGATACTGTATACAAATATACTGTATACAAATAAATTTTCAAGGAAATTCAAAATATATGTTTACTAAAAACTATTTACATCTCATATTACTTAGAAACATGTGTTACACAGTCTAAATACAACTATCTTTTACTCTATGCATACTAACAGGCTACTAAATAATTTGTTACATACAGAACAAACTTTAGCATATTCTTTCCATTTTTTAATTACTCAAATAATTTTTATATATAGATTTTAGAAAGATAAAACCCAGGAAAGAAAATCCAAATGAAAATTAACCTTACTTCAAGAAATGACGAAATGTCTTCAAATAAATAATAATAACAGTCAAGAAATCTAGGGAAATTTTGCGATATGATCAAAAATAGACAAAAAAAAAGGCGGGCAAGGGATCTGTAGCAAAAGGCTAAGGTATCTGCTATTTTCTTTATTAGATAAAAGTTATGAAGCCTACTTAGTTAATTTTCCAAGGTTTGTCAAGCATTTCAATTGTTCCATTATTTTTATCAAAGCTTCAGAGCAGCTTGAAAGAAGGGAATTCATACACTCTGCTCTCCGTATACAAGTATTTAAAGTTTAGTCTGAAAATTTTACTTATTCTTAAAACAGTGCAAACTTACTGTCATAACACGAATAAATATCGTTTTAAGCTATTTGAGTCATTTGCCTTAAGAATCTTCTATGAAAATCTTCAGATCCTAAAGGAAATATTTTTTATGGCTGTGATAGAATAATTCATTTCAATGGTGAACGATTAAGAAAACACTTATTTTATTGTTAACATCACTGCCAATAAAACACAACAATTTTTACACCAATCTAATATCTCTTCGTATAATTTACTATAAAAGGGATTGTAGTAAGATCGATCTAATATCTGTTCCTATAAAACATAATGCAGAATTAGTAATTTGTCTGGTAACTTGTTCAAAATTTTGATCAAAATCTATAATAAAACTGAAAATATGTATTTATAATTTTGATGTATGATGAAAATAAAAACAGTTATGAATAGTGGGTACTAAAAGAGTTGTAATCTTCCACAAATAATATACATATTTTAAAGAATACCAATATGCTTCAAGCAGTCTGAACAAAAAGTAAAAATTTAAATATTAGAAAGTTTCTTCACTCTTGCAACAAAATATTCCATACGAAATATACAGAATCCTTCCTCTTCCAAGATATGTACATCAAGCATTATTTTTTTATCTAATTTTAAAAGAAAAGCTACAAAACAATATATTTTAATATTAGATAAAAAGAATAATGAACAGAAAAAAAATAAGGCATTTTTCTTTAAAGGAATAAAATTCTCCAAAAAAGCACTACTCTTGCTCATGGAAAGGAAGAGCAAAAATAAAATTTATTAAATTTGCGTTTACAGTTTCATTTACTTTTCACCGCTTTGTTCTAAAACATAACATTTAATTTTCATAATTTGTTAATTTCAAAATAAGAAAACAAGGAATCAGTAAATAAATAATGCATTTAATAATTACATTGATTAAGGGAGATAAAAATTGATTTCTATACAGTTACTGATTTTTATGTTTCAATAATGTACCTCTGTAAGAATACCTTGAAAAAAAATTCATTATAGTGACTATTCCATTACAAAAACCAGTATAAAAGGTCTCAATTGATGAGAGAGTATTAAAGATTTGTTATAGCAAGTGTCAACTGTACCAGCATGCATTATGCTTCAAAAAAAAAGAGAAAATCTGCTACACTTTTAACCAAACACATCAAAACCTTTAGGCATGTACTACACATTTTTATTAAAAACTTAGTGTTTTGTGATAACAAACTTGAAAAAAACATATGCCCAAATCATAAATAGCAGATTTTGTTACTTATGAACTTTGTCATTTTCTTTTCAACATTACCTTATTTTCACAACTACAAACGTCATTATCATTATGAAAAAAATATTTAGCAACTTCACACCAAAAACTAATATTCTAGCTTTCTTGAGACATCAATCATTAAATTTTCAAGCATTTTTCCAATTCATAAATACAATAACATTATTTCGTTAAACAAAACTCTGGTTGATAAAAATATTTCTAAAATGTAACAATTTCCACTCTATATAATAACTTAAACACAAAAATCTTCAACACATAAATAAATAAATATTTCAGCAAAAATTATCGTAAGTAATATATTTTTAAATGTAACTGAAAATTTGAGCACACATTAAATCCGTTAGTTCGAAAATTTTATTGATTGCAATTCATTCCATGAAGGCATGATTCCATAGATTTCCAAAAAAATTATTGATATTTAAAAAAACCAGTTTGAAATAATAAATATAGTTTTGAAAAGTCACGAAAATTATTCCTCATGATGCTGCAAGTCACAAAAATTAAAGGTAATTTACCTTTCAAAAAAATTTTTAACAAGCTCTTAATGAAGGAAAATGAATAAATTCAATACAAATGTATAATATCAGAAATCAAAACAATTATAAAAAAAAATTGTGCAAGAAAAGGACTTTTTAAAACTGGAATTTATTTGTGTGAAGTAAAAATATTAACATAGGAGAAAGCCAACAATATGTACTTTCATATTCATTATGAAAAGTAAAAGCTTTCACAATGAATATTAAATACTACAAAAAATCTTACAAATGGGAGGAGGGAACATGAATGAACACTTTCAAGAATATTTCAAATACTTTATTATAGAAGATTATGAGAAATGTTTAAAATGTCTGAATGTTTTATTAGATAAAATTTAAATATTAGAAAGCTTCTTCACTCTTGCAACAAAATATTATATGTTGTTACATGTGAAATCACTGTTTCTTACTGCGGTATAAATACTGGAAATGCAATAAATTATTATTAGAATAATTTATACGACTAATTTTCTGGTCTTTCTATAAAATGACAGATAAATATAATACTGAATGAATGAAAATAAATAACGAAATTATTCTTAGAACCATAAGTTAATAATTTAAAATATTTCTTTTCAAAGCACGAATTTTAAAAGTCTGAAAAATGTACTTCTGAAATCATGTACATTAACCAACTTGCAAGTTTCAATATTCTAATTTAAAAAATAAAACATCTTTAAAAGCATTATAGATATTGACAGTTTATTAATAATGTTTTAAAAAAGTTTATTAATTTAAGTTTAAGTTATTTATTTAAGTTTATTAATAATGTTTTACTCTTAAATTAAATGTTAAAATTAATATCTCATTTACATGGAATTCACAAGATGATTGTTGCTTACAAACTTACTTTCTCTTTACCTGATCATACTTTTAAAAAATAGATACTTTTTAACAGCTTGAAAATACTGGTAAAAATCACAGAATTAGTTAGAAATTAATATTCTAAAATCTATGAAATAACATTTACAACTTAAAATGAGTAATTTAATCAACGGTAAGGAAATTATAAAAATATCAGAGCAAAGAAAAAGGTACAGAATTTACAGAATAAATATTTCTTGAATTATTAAATTTACTTCATATGTTTGGCTTTAAAAAAAAATAACATAAGTCCTTAACTGCACACACAGAATAACCTTTTAGCTACCAATATGAGATTTTTCTACTTAATAATACCCAACTGAATGTTGACAAATATGGTAATGATAAAAATTATAATTATTATATAAATGCAAATGAATATCTATGCAGTAACCACCATGAACCTTTACAATCATCTAGTGAGCTCACTAGAAGATCAAAGGTTCTCTGACATGAAAACTTATACCATAAACCAAACCTCGGCAACCCATGACCAGCGAGCCACCAAGTGATCCATTTCATAACTCCAAATGAACCAGTTTGAGTTCCAAAAATAAAGCATAAATGATAAAAATAAATTATAAAACATAAATACAAAACAAGCACTCAAATACATAAAAATTAAACTGAAAATAAATAATAACCATAACATTTTTGTTTGATTACAAAGTTTCAGTAATGAACATGCATTTTTATTTTTAAGAAATAAAAACTGTCACATACTTTCAAGGAAATATTGATAAGTCTGGCAACATTGATCCATAATCCACAATTCAAAAACACTGGTTTTGGCTTTTTGTCTGTATTTGGTTCAATTTATAAATGGGAGCAAATATTTTCACACATGAAATTTACTTTAAGAAGAACAGGAGCAGCTTTACAACCAAAAATTCAGATGCTTGAATTTGTTTTAAAACAATTAACCATAAAACAGACTTGATTAAATTCCCACCACAATTTCAGCATCACAGGAGCCATTGATACCAAAAAGGAAAATATAACAATCCAAATTATAATTTTAATTTTTATGTTTAAAGTTTAAAGTATATTGTAATTATTTTCTCAAGAAAATGTATTTTATTATTCACCAGGAATGACTGTTTTGACCCACAGCCAAAAAAATTGCCAATGCCTGCCATGAATTTTACAAACACATAAAATGAATTACGTATCTTAGCTGCAAGAAAATTAGCTGCAAGTTCTATCAAATCTAAGCTGCCACTCAAAGCTAATAATTTTGCTCCAAAAGTACATATTTTCCTTCTTAAATTACATATTCATAAGAAAATGACTGAAACAAAATGCTAAACATAAGCATATTGTCATCTTATCACATAAGCTTTACAATCCTATTTTAATAATAATAACAAAACAAAGAATATTCATATATTAAAATTTTCTCACCAAAACTTGTCAACAGATATGTTATCTAAAGCTGAAATTAAACTCAAGAATTTTACATTTAATTAATCTCCAATCATAGTAGCACTGAAATTTCATTGAAATTTTTTCAATGAATATTTCATTGAAAGTTTAGTATTTGTTTTTGACAGTTTCCAGAAACAGTGCCTAATTAATGATTAAATAAACCTCATCACAAAGACTGTCTACTTCTAATTGCTGATTACGTAAAACTGTATTATTCTGGTTTCCACCGAATATATTAGCAAGTTCTACTTAATGTATTACTCTAGTTCCAACTTTAAATACTACGAAACTGAACTGCATTTTTTATAATAACTGAGGACAAATGTCTTTTTGCAGTAATTCTGCACAAATAGACATATGCTCTCCCTTTCTATTATTTTATCCCCCACTCCACCTCATACATTTTTCTCCTGAATTAAAATATTCTATTTGTTCTTGAAGCTTCAAAGGTTATTTAAAGTAATAAAAATAGACTAAAAAAATGGACTGATATAAGAAAATTCTGTTTTAAAAACACAATTTGGTCCTTTCTTTTAATTATTTTCCTGTAAATTCATTTGCAAAAAAAAAAATCAAAAGTTAAAAAAGTAAATCCATGAAATACTGTTTCATGGATTGCTTGCCTTTTCAAATAACTGTGCTATAAATGATACATACTATTAAAAAAAGTCATTTTCTTTTGTTATAATTTTTTTAAAATCCCTCTTTTGAAGATGCGGACATGGTTTCAAACAACAGCATTTCAATTCTGAAATTAAATTCAGATGTGCTTTGTTTTTACAGCAAATCATTTATCCAAAAATCCTGATCATACATTATCCTACTCTTTTTACAATCTTCTTTTTAATGCTAGCTTAGCTGCATTAGCAATATAGATAATCAGCCTACATAAAGATATGCATCTCTCATCTTTCTATGCATATATTATAGGTGGAATTTTACTTTCTTACTTAGTTCTCAAATAAGAACAAATTATAAGTATTACTTAATGATATTTCACTGTATTCAGTAATAAATATTAATTTTCTAGACTAATATCTTAATTATTACATAATTTTGTCTTTTTGAAAAATCTGAAACCTACAATCATAGTAATATGATGAATCAATTTGCTTTAACCTATCAAGTGCTTTTAATGACACTGAAAATATCATACTATTACTGTATTATATTATAAAATACTTTCCTTAAGGATTAATAATTCTAACTATTTAAAGCACATGAATGTTTACACACAAACCTATATATTACAGAAAATTTATACAAATTTGATTTATTAATTAATATATAAAAAGAAAAAAAAAGAAAATTTAAAAAAAGAAAAAAAAAGAAAGAAAAAGAAGGAAGACAATATTTCTAATGCATTAAAATTTCAGAATAGGAAAGTTATATTTTGAATTATGTGATGAAGTTATTTAAAATAAGTTTTGAACTGACATAACTCGAACATAAAAAGGTTTCTTATTTTTCAAGCAGCTGAATATCAGCTATCTCTGAGTGAAATGTTTTCAGTGTGATATTTACAAAACAATACTGAAAGCAACTCTACAAACAGTACAATGACAGCATTCTTAACAGTTCCAAATGAAGGCACAGCTGCAAAAGATCAAAATCTCCTACACAGTTTCTCTTTAATGTGTATTCAACAGGGGGGAGGGGGAGAGAAAGAAAGAAAATCACAGAAATACGTGAAAAAAAATTTCTCCAATTAAGAGTTCTTCAGGTATAAAACATACAAATTTCAATAAAATAAATTCAGTTAGACTATACCAAGAATCATACAATGAATTTTTTTTAAATGATCTACTGTTTTTTAAAAATTCATAAGATGCTCCAAAATCAAATTTTTAAAAAATTTAATTTTAGAACTAGGAACAACTTTTAAAATTAATCCCTAATAGCTATTAATGCACCCATAAAAAGTTGCAAAAATCCCACTAAAAACCCAGTTTCAAATTTATTTACACTTTTCACAAAAGGCACTCTCAGCAGCAATATAAAATTGTTCAGGATAAAACATTTAACACACAATTTTAATAAACAAACTTCATATGAATGACAACACAAGTAAAAAGTTTTTACCTTTTAACATGAATATCAAACAAAGTAAAACTAAGGGGATTTTGATTTTATCACATACCTGTTCTAGTAACAATAAATTTGACACTTAAAACTTAAACCTACACATAATAATTTTACATGACTCAATAAAGCAACTAGTATAAGTCAATATAACATATAATTTGAATCCTAGTTAACAAACAAACAGAAACAAAAGATTTATACAGAAGTATATATGAACATTTTGAAACAGTAATTGGTAACCTTTACTTTTAGCAGTATTTGTAAACACTAAGCATCCTATTCAAAATAAACAAAATAATTAAATTGAGACCATTAATTTCCAACTAAAATAAAAGTCATGACCTTCAATTTCACTTGCTTTATTTTAAAGCTACTACTTATATTAACACATAAATTTCTTAGGATTGAAACACTAAAAATCAACCACTAAAAGAAAAGAAGCACATATATGCACAAAAATTACAAAAAAATATTGACTAGCATATGAAAACTCAGGTCATAAACTTTTAAAAAATGAGCAAATTTTCAAAAAGAAATTTTTCTGAAAAGAATATTCACAGTACATTTGCAATAAATTAATAACTTGCCTAACAGAAAATTATGGTTATATATTTTATATATAATCAAAATTATATTTCCATAGATATAAATTATTTTATTAAACTTGCTTAAAAATAAATGTGTTCTATATGCAAACATTTAAAGGTTACCAATTACACTTCTTTTTGCTTTACATTAATTAATACAACTAAAGCAGTTTGCAGCAACTATATTAACATACAATTTCTAAATGATGATTTTAGGAAGCGCTGGCAATAACTGTACATTCCACCTTTTAATGACCTAGATAACCATAATCTTTGGTGCAAACAAGAATAAAAAATTACAGTCGTATATATACATGAGAATTTTCAAACACAGTACTCGTGCAAAGCTGATTTTTCAGTTCTCAGTTCTTCGGACACTTGCCGACACTGTTTCAATAAATATAAGTCTTTGATATTTTCTACAGTAAGGCTCACCTGAAAGAAATTGATTGGTATTTTCTCAAAAATAATTCATGAATTTGAAATAAAACAGAAATATGGAAAATAACTCTGATAAGAGTTTATGTAAATCAGAATATTTAATAATTCAGAATATTTAATTTGAAATTAAATCGATCAACAACAGAAGAAACCATATAAAAGCATAAAATAAAAAAACCTATTTCAAAAGAAACATATTTACTCAGATACAAAAGAAACATATTTATTATTACAAATTATATAAAAGAAATATATTTGTAGCAGATGCAAATAACCCAGCCCATGAATTTATTTTGGTTACAGGGTCAAAATTCTTGTTAAAAAGAAGTTATTAATTTTTTTATTGCAGATTTACATGACACTTTCTTTCTCACAACACAAATTATTAATATTAATGTTATGTCCTACACAAAATTTTTGCATGAACTGTGCCAACATAACAAATTCCTTTTTCCTTAAATTTTTCACTAATTCAAAGAAGTACAGAAATTCTCCACAGCAATATTTCTTCCAGAGTTATAAAAAGGTTTATTTGATCAATACATGACATGCTCCCAAACAATTTTTTCAACTGGTCTGCTTCCATCTTTTTCCAAATAAGGATATCCATTTACAAAATGCTTATTTTTTACATTAGCTAAAAGACAAAATTTTATTCCAAATTTATCGGGTTTTTTGACATATACTGAAGAAAGTGTTAAGTGTATGTTGCCTTTATAGGAACAACCTTTCATCAATTGTAATGTTTTCATCTTTGTAACATAACAAACAATTCTCAATAAAGGTATTCCATACCTCTGAAGTAAAAGCAAATGGATCAGTTTGTAATCTTTGCACTCTAGTCGACACAAAGTACAAAAGTAATTATTGCTCCAGGATTTCAACCATAAACTCAAAACAGGAAGTCCTTTGTCAGCCAAAGTACTACAAGTACATAAAAGAGGAATAAAAGCATCCAGCTCAACAAGTTCCAATTTAGATTTCCAGACTTTTGATGTGCTTCATGTTCAGCACATTGCTGTACATGATGCAATATTTTTTCAATGATAAAAAGACTCCATGCACAACCTATACTCCCACCAACTACTTTTCTCTCAGCAAAGTAGCTGTTCCTTTTTGCAAAATATTTTGAAGAAGAAGTCTTTTAAGTGAATTTGTTGAAATAATTTCCTTTTCCACACTGTACCATCATTTGTTATTTCTTCATCTTTTGATTGATTATTTCATTTTCAAACTATCTAATTTGCCTTTATTTTTTTTATTGGACTACAGCTTGTTTCATGCCTTGTTATCTTTTTGGACCACAAAATAAATGGCAACAATTTCTCAACCACTTCTGGTAAATCCTTAACCTTTACAACTTCCTTTTGTTAGAATTTTATTTTTTGGATTGAAACAATATGGAAATGATGAAGTCCATCCCTTAGTCTTATTCTTTCTCAGGACCAGACAGTGAAATGTTATGGCAATTTCCTTTTGAAGGAATAACAGAAACATCATTTCAGGAAACGCATTCACTTATTGTAGTTGAAATAATTCAATATTCATCAGATAAAATAGAATAAATTCCTATATTAGATTTTTCATAGGAACTAAATTCTGAAACTGAATTGCCATCACATGATTCTTTTAAAATTTTTATTAGTCTTCTTCTGATAAATACCTATCTTACACCACATGATAAAAATAATTTTATTAAATTTAAAGAAATAATAATAATAAAAAAAATCTAGACAAGAAAGTGGTTGGAAGCCTTGAACAACTGCAAGCAAAATGTGTGTCAGAGAAAAAGGCAAAAAACTTACACTTAGAAATATAAAACTTGTTTGGGACATAACAAGTTTGGGATAAAACACTCAGACAAGAAATATAAAACTTGTTTAGGACATAACAACTTTGGGAAGGGGAAGTCTCAGTTCTATTCTAATCAGCTGTCAAAAACATCTGGCATGAAAATAAAAATAAAACCCAAATAAATTGCATCACGAGGCTCCAACATCAAGCCGAGTTAGCTTTTTTCTAAACATTGAAGAAGAACAAGATGAACACTAGCCGTAATTCTAAGTATGTAGTTACATACAAAAGGTAATCATTTAAAACAGGCCACATAAATTATTTTGTCATCTTGGTATATATCCAGGAAAAGTTAAAAAACATAAACGGACTACCTCATGCAGGTGTGCCAACTGTGCCCAGCCTGAAGGTGCTTGATAACGAACTGCACAGCTTCAAAACAGTAACTCAATGCTAAATGAAGATATTTTCATGCATCAGATCTAACATCCTTTGTTATAATGTTAGCATCAGGAAACAACTATTTAAATTAATGTTTTGACACACTTGCATGCCAATAAATGTAGTGCACATGGCAGCTGACATGGAATTCACTTTTGGCAGTATAGTGAATAATAGTAAACTTTTACGTAATGCTCTAAGTATAGAATAAAACTTTAGTATACAGATTGCAAGTCTCATACTGTAAGGCTATTAAAGACATCCTTCTCACATGCTGTGGTGTAGTAATCAGCAGATTTAGCTCGCATCTGAAAGACTGGGTTTAATTCCTGTGAAAGAACAATTAATTTCTCAAGACTTCCTTCTTAAAAAATTGTTCACATAATCAATTAACTGCTTAACAAATTATTTCATACGTTATATTTCTGAACAAGATTTAACATATTCCAGATCATCGCTACGTGTGCCATTAACTTCACATTCTCAGATATGATTTTTCTTTTATTTTCAGGAATGTGAATAATGCTATGTATCATGTTAAACTAATGTGTTTCATGTTAAGACATAAAACAAACACCGCACACACTGAAAATTATTAAATGATCCAAGTGAATAAGACTCTGAAGAGTGATTGTTCTAAGTTAAATTTGAAACTTGGTATATGGACTGGCTAAATGCACGTTTCTGTGAGTTTTCCTGTAGCATGTATAGGCCCTCACAAGTTTTATAATAATCAACCAAAAAATAAAAACATATAATGAATGTGAGTTAAGTAATTGTTCTGTCAGAGAATTCAATACAGAAAAGCCTTCTAGAAATACCAAGACAATTAAATTACATAATACTGTAATTATCATATGGCATTCTATAGCTCTCAGAATTTTTTTAAAGGATCTTTCTTGTAATGATAATGGTAATTTCTTTAAATGAATAGAAACTTACGCTAAATTTGATTTTGTAACAGTTCACAATGAATGAAAACATAAAAAAAAGTTACAGACAACACTAACTAAACAGTAAAAACATGAAAACTTGAAAAAGCACTGATACAAAATCAGTTTTGGTTGTTCAGCACATTCTTTAATTGGATTATGACTACAAAAACCATCATGTCTCATGCCCTTAAAAAGCAAAAAATATATTAGGAATTATCAAAGTCTTGGTGCATAAAATAGATCTACCTTAATAATAACGCAGAAGACTATCTGTTGGAAAAATCATTGCATTTATCTTGAAACCAGTTTTAACAAATCATGCTGATTTACTAAGCATTGTAAATGGGCATATTGGCAAAATGGATATTGGCATTGAAGATATAATTAGGAATTAATTATATATATATATATATATATACATATGTGTGTGTGATAAGATTTAGTTCCTTGCAGTAAGTTGATGAGAGATGAGTGCTTGACTAGAGAAGACATTATTTTGCAGTCGCGAGTGGATTGAGGATTAAAAGAATAATGAAAATATCAATTACATAGCAGAAGATGAAGAGAACTTTTGAAGAATCACAAAATCATTTGATATTCTAAATATATCTTTATTACTTGTTGTTCTTCCACAATGGGGCCAATCTGCACCCCACAATTTTGATGATGGTGCCTTCATTACATTTTTAACAAACACAGCCAAGCAAGAGATGTTCTTTAGCTAGCAAGCATGAGCAGAGAAAGAGAGAGGTACCCTAGGGTTGCAACAGTATTTATACTCAAATTTTTCATTAATCAGATTAACTAAAACTTATAGGCAATGCAGAAGTTTCAAGATGACAAAATCCAGAATTAATTTTCAGATTATGATGCAGTTTCAAGAAAGTTATTACTACATATATATACACACATACATACAGAATACAAAATCTGAGATTCACAATCATTGGGGCTTACGCGATTCCAGAAATTTCAAATTTTATATTATTACTTTAAATCTAGTAAGACAACAAAAATTATTAAAAATATGAAATAGTTGTTTATGAAATAATGAAGCACTTATGACCTAAAGGGAATCAAAATTTACTAAAAAAAAGCTTAATATTTACTTTATATTTGTCTTATTAAACATTTCTTTCAATGTTGTTGTTTAAGCTGTCCCCCCCCCCTTTGTGTGTGTGTGTGTGTCAGTAATTTCACTTGAATTTCATTTAGAGACATAATATCTTGTTCAGTTACATAGTTCCACTGTTCAAGTGACGTAATTGCCATGTCGACAATTCCCACTAAATTGTCATTCGAAATCTTTTCATTCTAAAAAACCTCTTTGTCAATATCAGTAGCATTATCCACTTTCTTCACTATCAGTAGCAATATTTTCTGGATTTAAAACCATACAACAGACTTCATCATCTGTTAGTCGACTGCTGATCAGCATTGTCATCAAAATGGAAAACTTCTGTAATATCATATTCATTTCATATCACTTCTCCCCACTTCTTAACAAATTCCATTAATTAGAAAATTTTATGCTCTATAGCATTCAAAATCTATGTTAAAATAACTTTATTGTTTTGCCTAATTTTGAAGTCATACTTTCTCAAGCCTGAACTGCACCAAAGTCACCACAAAATGTTAAGCACCAAATATGCCTTTGCTTTTTAGATCCAGAATTAGAAACTCTTTTTATAAACAAAAATTCATTTTGAGAAGATAGCTGTAATAATATTAGCCTGCAAAAAATAAACTAGATCAAACTAGAAGGAATAGGCTTCATATATGAAGCTAAATAACATAAATAAATTGACAATCATGACACTGATGAAAAAATTCATTCCATTAATAAAAGACCTCACAAAATTTTATAAAATTCCATATCTCTTTGATATTTTGAAATATTTGTATAAAACAAATTACCTGATACATATTCAAATGCTGCCATAAATTATGTATTTCTTAATGCCACCTGTATCTGCATTTTTAGAAGGTTTATACATAATTTTTAAGTTATAATAAAAAAGCATTTCTGATCAACAGTGTCCTTATAAAGACATGAATGTCAATGAAGGGACAGATAATTAACATGTAAACTAAGAATTCTGCAGAGGTTAAGATTAAAAGTGTTATAAATGGCATCATACACTGTATCAAAGTCCAAAATATACCTTCTGTTATGCTTTTCATCTTTTTTTCAGTTATTGTAATAATTTCTATATTCTTTGTGTAATATATATTAAAATACTTATAGCATATATTTATGAACTAAATAAGGAACATTTTCTTGAAATTGATTTCCTTTTGATTTTCAAATTCTGTTTTAAGGATAATTTTACACAAAGGTGGCACTGTCAGATTCTAAAATAAAATTAAATGAACATACTTTTATTGTAAAAATTAAGGGATAAATGTTAAACTATTTTAGGTATTTATATAGTATTCCATCAATGCTGAACATAAAAATTGAAAGTTGCTGAAGATGTCATCAAAGATGCACCAACTGTGTCTCTAAAATTATGAGCCACACTTTTATCTGCAATTTTTACCATAAAACACTCATTAAGCCTCTGTAGAATTTAACATATAGCCAATATTGAAAAAATACTCGACTGACTTCATGTTTGCGCTTTGTAAAAAAGCTTTTGTAGATTGTTATTATAGTCCCTTCGATTCTGATTTTACCAGAAACTCAGTTAAAATGCAAGCAGTATAAACTTCCTGCATATAATTGTTCCAATCTGTTATTCTTTTGTGGGCCATATCCAGCTGTTCTTTTACCCATTCAACAAAAGTTAGTTCTCTTGAGCAGCTGTAAATGAATCAAAGTGCAATCACAAAATTGATTCTATAGCCCTCGAACTCATTTTTTCAAAACGCAATAAAAAATACAGCATTAATAGTTAATTTATACTCTCGTTCATAAAACAAAAGGTGGCTTATCAAGAATCAATCAGCATCAAATGAAAACCGCAGATGTTTATGAGTGTGTTGTGACATCATGCTCATCCATAACCAGTACAAAATCATGATGCTTTGCGACAGTTTCATAGTCGATGGGATAATACATTCAGTACCCTATTTTAGGCTGCAACATGCAAAATGGGTTTGACTTTCAGATGTGCATTTCAAGAGGAAAAAAAATCTAAATTTTTATCTGTATGCACTTTTCAACTGATCACACATTGTCAAGACATTGTGAAATCTAAATTATATTACCTATTTAAACAAACATTGTTTATATATATATATATTAGGCCACAACATATAAGATGAATTTAGCTTTCAGAAATGCATTTCATGGGAAAAAAAATCATTTCAATATTTTTCTTTTGCACTGTTTCAGCTAATCACACATCATGAAATTTAAATTTATATTACCTGAAACATTTCTGACCACTTCAGATTGATTATATCTAAAAACTTTTCTTTTTCAGCAATAGTTTCAAAATAAATTATCCACTCTCCACTACTTTTGCTAGCTTCAGCAATTTCAAATTCCTATAGCAAAAGAAAAATTCTAAAATCAGTAAAACAGAATTTTTTTACATAAGTTTCAAATATGTAAGAAGATTTACAAAAGCTCCATTTTTCTTTTTATTAATACATTCATTACATTTAAAAATGTAAGACACATAGTATAATTATATTAGGAGTATAATTATGTTAACATGTTAGATAATTTTATTTTCTTTGAATTCAAAACACAACTAAATATAAATTTACTAATAAATTTTTTTCAACTATGAATAAAATATAAAGAACACTAAGTATTTAAAACATTCTCATTCAAATACAATAAAAATGTCATGCTTATAAATTTAATAGTTTCTGATAATTCCATAGGATAGATAGGATAGATTAAGTATGATAAATTAATAGAAGGCAATGCCTCTTCAATCTAATTACTATTTTTAATGAAGAGTTGATAAAGAATTTTTAAGTAACATACATGCCATGCATATAATTAAATTTAAATGCATGCACTCAATTATATAGAATTACATTGGCAAACATAATAGTTATAAGCCCAAGCTATTGTAGCTTATGACTATGCAATTTTAAATAATAAACTTCTCAAAAAACAATAAATAGCATTGCTGGTATTACGTAACAGCAGTACGATAAATAAAGAATAAACTTACACCTCAAATTAAAAATATTCAATACATACCAACATAATAAAAGTTGATGCCAGAGGATCAATAAACACTGTTACAAGATCACACAGTTTTGCTTTTCCAAGTGGTTTCAAGCTACTTTTGCGAGGTTCATCCATTGCAACAATAATGCTATCATTAGAGAGAAGAATACAGCAAGGTTTTTGCACATTTTTTTCTGCATCAATGTACTAAAAGGAGAGAAAATTTATTTCATAAATATTTTATACAGTTAATGATTTAAGTAATCAAATGCAGACTATCATTTTATCACTATCTAACAATTAGATGCTACCTTAAATAGAAGCAGATCCTCATACTTTGCTTCTCCTTAATAACAATGAAGCAGCTTTGCAAAGAATGTAATAAAAAAAATTAAACTTTGAAACCATAGACCTACAAATTTATTCATAATGTGTGAATTCTTGTAGCTTTTTATCAAGTATTTTGCCTAAAGCTTGTGTATTCACCCAGAAATAAGCCACACAAATATGAATTCAAACAAAAAACTTAAATATTTACTTTTTATAAATACAATAAAACCCGCGATTAGTGAATTTATCCTAGTGTAAACAATTTATGTTCAATGTGGATAAATTTATCTGGTACTGGGAAATTTTTTAATCTCAGAATTTAAATTTCTAAAGACTATAAGTTTAATTGATTAAATATTTCCTACACAAACAAGTCTGCAAATTTTACCCTATGTTATTTTGTTCATATTATGCTATATACTAAACTGGTATTTACTTTACTGTACTTAAGTACCAAATTTATCTTCCACCATCACGTAAATTATGAAAATTTTTATCAAAAATTATTTGGTAATCTCAAAGAGAACATGCATGTTTAGTGTTATAATGCACTTTCACCCATGCAAATCATAACTAGATTTTGTCTGCACTTTAAAACCTTTATCGAACACTTACTCCATCTCTCTATAAGAGTTCTGTTAAAGATAATACATACTTTCACACAGTTATTTCTTATATAATTATGTGTTTTTGGCATTAACTAGTAATGAAACTAAAACCATACAGTTTTCCAAAATGATGCTAAACACTTGAGAACGCACTAATTTTCATATCAAATGAAGTTGCATATTATAAGACAGCATTTTATGGAGATGGAACATCAATAAATATTGACAAACTGTGGGAATGCACATTCAAAAAAAAAAAAAAAACTGGTTTAAATTAAAGTGCACCATATATGAAGCCAACTATTCACTTATTGCAGCAATAAGGTGCTAGCATTAGCTAAATTCTGCAAAGTAACAGTACAGATGGTATAGAAATTTATAAGACTGAAATAATTATGTAAGATAAATATGCATACTATAGACAGAAGGGTTAAAATATATTTATGGATGCCCCTTGGCAAAAATTAGTGGTACATGAACACCTAGTTTGTGCAATTCTTCAACTTATTATTTTGGCTTTGTGTAGTGGCGATCGCTGCTACACAAAGCCAAAATAACAAGTCAAAGAACTGCACAAACTCGGTTTCCATTTACACATCGACCTATTTTCACTTTAAAAAAAAAATCAGAGAATTGTACAAACTTAGCATTGCACACTTCCTTGACTTTATCCATGTACAAATGGATCTATTTTCACTTAAAAAGTCAAACGAGCAGCCAATTCTACACCAGAGGCAAACAAAAAATATATAATCTCATTAAACTACATTTTAAATCAAACAACAAAATAACATAAAAAAAGAAATTCATCTTAGCACTACACAAAGCAAATATCCACTTACCTTATTTAAAAATTTCCGTGTCTTCAGTTAGACAAAATTCCTTAACAGCATCCAAAAACTTTCTAAAATTATCTGAACTAGAATCTGTATCACACAACAGCACATAAATTTGCAAAAATAAGAGTAAAAAATATCCTCTGTAGTGTCGGTATCCTCGGATGTTCGACCACATGCATTTCCCTCCTCCAAACATGACACTTATAATGGCTACTAAAGTAAACCTTCATTTACACACCAATCAATTAATGCTTTATTTCCTTTCATTTCAAATAATACAGAAATTCAAATTAATCTCACAAAATTCAGCCATTTTACCATGTAAACCACAAAGTAACCAATGTACTTTGATACAACATCAAACACAAGCCTTTACAAATCTTTTCCCATCATTCAAATTCGCCGCAATCACACAACCAATTACGTGTTAATACGATTTCTATAGCATTCAACTACTCAGGTTACCATAAACGAAACAATTTGGCAATAAACGAAACAACCACTGAGCAATAGTTCAAGGGACACCCTTAAATATACAATAACCGATAGAAGTAGGGGGGGAAACACAGAATTGATGGTTCGGAAATTGTAATAATTAAACGATCTACATGCAATCAAATGGATGATTAGGAAGTGTTATGTCAATGCAAAGAACGCCAAATGATACTGCTTACTAAAACAAAAAAAATTGTATAAGTTATACCCTTTAGAAAACTGTACTCTAAATCCTTAAAAACGTCTAGAACTATAATTACTCCACCTACAATCCACAAAACTATATATAAACTACCTTCAACACTGCATTAGTTTTTCAAATCTGCTCTAGGCCATTCCGAAATCAAAAAATTGCATTCATGGTTTTTTAAAACTGTTTTTAATCATAAAATAACTTTCTAAACCTTTTTCTTCATCAATCATTTTCACATATTTAACAGACTGTACTACATTTAAAATGGAATTTTCACTTATTATACTTCAAAAGCAAAATTTTACATATACATAGTTTCCTACCTTGAAATATGAAAACTAGGAATTTCCAAAAGATTTTCACTCAGCACAGCAGCACCATTTCAAAAGAACTCCAAATTAGGAAAATTTGCTTTATGATGCCTCATTTAGATTATTCAACTATGTATAATATGATTTTGATGTAAAAAATATTTAATTAGAAAACCTAAATCTTATATTATTTGGCTAATTCCATTTTGTAATTTTTCCACACTTTTACACTGAGAAAATCCTGAGTAGACAGGGAAAGCTCTGATTTATTAAAGTATCCTTAAACTGGATGAAAATTAAAATTAATACTTAATGTACACTCAGTCAAAAAAAAAAGGGCAGGTGTATCTCCAGTTCCACTAAGCCAATTCATGAAATTCAGCCTGTGATTTTTAGGTCTCAAAACCATGATTTATGATATAGATTAGAATTATATATATCATGATATTCTAACACACTTATTTCAACACAAAATTGGGCTTCTGGAATCTAGAATAACATGTGTCCCCCCATATTTTGATTCTACAACTCAAATTATGACTAGAAACTGAATTTTGTGAAATTTAATCAGTAATTTTGAAATATACCTTGGCATATTTTTTTTTTTTTTTTTTTTTTTTTTTTTTTTTTTTTTTTTTTTTTTTTTTTTTTTTTTAAGAATAATTCACTTGGCAAACTTCTCAGTTTACAGCAATCTATTTCAATTTCCCTTTCATTCTATAGAAGCAGAAAAAGGTATCCTTTTTTTTCCCCCCTCTTTCCTGAATATATTTTACTTCATATTATATTTTTTAATCACAATAAGAATATTCATAAACATTTATTTCTTTTTAGAATTTCACTTTAATTATTTGAATTGTAAGGTTTTACAATTCTTCAAACAGTTATTTTAAAATTTTCTATTTATTCATTTGCATTGTGTACTTTAAACATTTAAATTTCATTTATTCAAATAATATTTTATTTAAATTTTAATTCATTTATTTAAATAGTATTTCTTTTGAAAGAATACTTTGTCACCAACTATTCATCACAATGCCTTTGAAAACTGCATTCTGCATTAAAAAAGAAAATACTGTAAAGCAAGATTAATATGTCTTTCAATGCTCATTTCAGGAAAGATATACAAATGAGAAAGTTGGATTACATATATTTTAATTTAGAATGATAGGCATACAACCAGTGTTCCAAGGTTTTATATTACTGTACCACTGCTTTGCATAATTTTATTATCCTACATTTAGTTTGTTAAAATATTATAATTTTTCATTTTCAAATTGCAAAAATAAAATAGCATAACATAAGAAATGCTAAGCTATGCAAATAAATAAAAATAACTAAATAAAAATAAATAAATATTTTATTTTCTTAATGCCTTGAATTTTTATTCTTAATGGTTTATTGACTGGGTGAGCTGAGCTCATTGATGACCATCAGAAGGTTAAAAGCCAGCCGGTATTGGTGCCTGGCACAGGACCCATAATGTTTATCAGCCCTGTTGGCATATAAGACTGTATAAAATGGCTCCTCGTAAGCCTCGAGATTTTAAATTGATTGAATTTTAATTGAAGACTTTAAATTGTGAGAACAATAAAACACAATTGCAGTCAAGTAAAGCATTATAATTGCATTTCGAGACAATACCTATTTTTCAATACTGAACTAACTTTTTTCAAAGTAAAACAAAATATACTAAATCAACAAAATGTCGAGAAAGCTAAAGTTATACAGAATGTTAACTTACTCAAATGTTCAGATAACATTACTGTACTTCTTTATATGATTCGAACATATCACTTATGTAAACAAAATTTATAAACTGAATTAAAATTTCTAATGCAAATCACTTTTTTTGTATGATTTAAAGTATCAGTCACATAAATAAAATTTATAAACTGACCTAAAATTTCTAATGTAATGAAATTTCAGTACTTATTACTGAAATAACAAAATCTCAATTAATTATGATATTGAAATATATCACAAAAGTTCAATTAATTATGATATTGAAATATATCACAAAAGTTCAATTAATTACTATAACTTTGTGTAAATACTTACATGACCTGCCAACGAAACAGTTTCTAAAAAGCACTGCAACCATTTTGAGGCTTCAACTGTGTCAGCTGCAGCTAACTGCAGAGAAGCTGAATTTGAGCGAATAATTTCAAAAGCATAAGGCCTATCCAAAAGATGAATTCTTCGACATCCTTGGCAATGAGGAGTACTTAAAGCAATAAAAAGAAATAGTTTTATTTTTCATACTCTTAGTTTCTCTTGTACAGAATATTACATAGTCATAAAAGCACTGTATAAAAGCACAGAAGTTCAAAGTGAGCTGAAACTACAATTCAAACCAGCTAGTTGATATATTAATGTTTTGTATATTTAATTTTATTCAATACAAATTTTTCAAAAAGTAAAATAATTGGTACTTTTAAATTTATTCCAACCATTTTTTTAAACTATCAAAATCTGCAACAGATTATTAAAATCACAGTTATCAGTATTTAATCATTTGTTAACATTCCATTATACATATTATTAAAACTATCTCTCACTACACCATCTATTAATGAAAAATAACTCTTTAATTACTCCCTTCACTTTCATTAATTTGTGAAAAATTACAATATTAAAATTAGAAATTTAAAAACTTATAAAAACAAAACAAAAAATCTATAAAAATAACTAAAAAAGAAATTAAGAAATCACAAATTTCAAAATAATCCATTTGCAAATAAATATATGTTAATTTGCTGAATGCATACAAAATAAAAAATAAATCAATATGTAGTATAAAAGTAAGGGTATAATGTGTGTGACGCTAAAACTCAGAAACGAGTCCCAGTTCAATCAAAGGAGTTGGTGTAGTAACCCTCTATACCCCATCCATGAGGAAGGTTCCCATTTTTAATTGAAGGGCATGCATTTGAAAATATAAGAGTTGGAAGTTTCACCTTCTAGAAATTTCTAGAACATCCCATTACATTTTAGAATGTTGTGGAATGTTCAAGAATAGTCTGGAGCGTTTGATAACATCCTGGATCATTGCGGAACATTCCAGAACACTTTCAAAAGTTATGGAATGTTCTGGAACATTGTGGACCATTCAAAGAACTTTTTTTTATGGGTGGGGCTACCCATTGGTACAGGTACATAAAGCAAGATCCATCATGGGTTCAAATGCCTTATCAGTGAACTGCAGTGAAGTGAAAAACAAACAATGAAGTGTGAGTAATCAAAGCGATACAGTTATAAGGTATTTCTCCCGCCTCCTTGGTGTAGTGGTCAGCATGCTCAGCGCGTATTCAAGAGGTCCATGGTTCGAGTCCCAGCAATGGCATTGCTCATTTTTCATCTCTCATGTTTTAAAATAACCTAATGACTTTATAGTGGCGCCCGAACTAAAAAAGGTGGTAGATGATGATTCTCCACCCCCAAGATTTGGCGATTGGGTCCCCTAATCCCCAGTTGCCCTTTAAAAAGGGGAGTATATAAGGTATTTCTCCCGCCTTCTTGGTGTAATGGTCAGCACACTCGGCGCGTATTCAAGAGGTCTGCGGTTCGAGTCTCGGTGAGGTCATTGCTCATTTTTCATCTCTCCTGCTTCGAAATAACCTAATGACTCTACACATTGACTGAAATCAAAAATAAAGTGTGAAAAAGACAAAATCGATTATGTTTTTACCATCCAGGGACAAATATATCGTAAAATGTGATCATTACCACTACCCAATGAAGACTATAAATTTCTGCAAGTATATTTCATTGAAAATGAAGAAGAGAAACTGATCAACGATGCACGAACATCAGAAGATTGAGATGAGAAATAATCCAAGATGTACAGAGCATCTTACACAAATACAATCAGCTTATTCACACATTCAAAACAGCACTAAATGATTTTTGATGACCATAAAGTTATAATATGAATTGACAAGAGAATACCTCGAGAACATGAACGTCGATTTAATGCACCTCATATAGATGAAGTAGCCATTGCAACTGTGGTCAATGAAAACACAAACTGTGACATAATTGTACAACGAAGAAAAGAAGGACTACAACGCATTCCACAGATACACTGTTCATATGATGCCCTCCAATATTGATTAATAGTTCTACACGATGAGGGCGGACATTTTAATGTGAAACAAATCCAACCTGAAACAGGCATAAAAACAAACAAAAAGGTCACTTCCAAGGAATCTATAAAGTACGGAATGATACTATTCCTCAGCTGGACTATGACTATTACGAACACAGCAATTGCAGAAGACCGAGAGCGGTGCTTAAGCATCTAACAATCTAGAAAGCTGTATCACACAGAAGTATATAGTTGTTATTGAAAATAATGGCGAAAAAAAAAGTTTACACATTTCATAAAAATTAGCAATAATATTACTATCCTACCCAATAGACTTGATAAATAATCCTCTCTTAGATTTGTATGTAAACTCAAAATTAAATTAATCTTTTTCCCCATTTTTGCTATTTCAACCCCAGTAATCCCATAGTACTTTACCAATAACAGATTAATTACATTTCGGCCACTTATTATTTTTCCCCATGACCCGTTTACTTTATTTTTGATTTAAACTTATAGTAGAATTAAGCTGCATTTTGTTTCTAAGTTCTCATCTATCTTGTTCATATCATCTGAACTATGCCCTGCCCTCTGACCAATACCAGACTTGCTCCGATATGCACTTTACTTTCAGCGAACCAGAAGCCTCCGGACCTCTTACGCTCCACCCTCCTCCTGATGCCATGCAAGAACTTCGCCAGTTCAGTCGTCGACGCCACGCGGACAGCACGCAACTAGGATTATGACCATATGCTTATTCGAAACACAGCAATATCACCAACAACTTAACACCAAATTGAAGGAATAACCTCTTCTTAACGAAATATCGACAGATTCACCTCCATTTCACCGGAGATTTTTCTCGTTTAAGACTCAACTCACGTTATGGTAGTTCTACTCAAGACGCGGTTTTCACACCCAGACGCCTGGTAACTGCGTATCATTACACCTGAGTCTTCCAAGGAATCCTATGTTTACGGCTTAATGATCAGATACAATAAAACATAAATCACATTCTCAACACTTGCCATTTATTCCAACAATTCCTGGTAGATATACATGCAAAAATAGATACGGAATGGATGCTTTACATAAGACTGAATCAGAAAAAACTATACACAGAAGATTACATCCACCTTCGAGACACGATCATAAATTACGGAAACACTGACGACATTGAAACAACGGTAATCTTACCCTCATCTTACAGAGAAAGTCTGAGACACATGTACAAATACACTCAAGATGCCATGACCTATGTTAGAAAATATGGATGACCTGACTTCATAACATTCTCGTGCAACTCATCGTGGCCAGAAATCAAAGAACAACTAAGATACGAACAAGCCCCCATGGATCATCATGACATAACAACCCAAATTTTCAGACAAAAAGAAATGAGATTTACCACATCTTTGTAACCACCAGACGCAGGATGTACACAATCAAATGGCAAAAACAAGGACTGCCTCACTCACACAATCTCATATGGTTACACGACACAATTCATCCCACAGATATCAACAAAATCCTTCAAGCTGAATTTCCCAACCCACAAGAAGGAACATGTACAACACAGTTGTGAAAAACATGATTCACAGACCATGCAGGTCATTAAACCCCAGTTCGCCATGTGTGAGTGATGAAAAATGTACAAAAAATAACCAAAACTGTACTTAAATGACACACAAACTGGAGATGATGGTTAACCCAATACAGAAGACGGTCACCCAAAAACAGTGGCTTTACAACAAACATACGAATACGAGGCAGAGACGAAATAGATAATCAATTGGTAGTAATATATAACCCCTACCTTTCCAAAATGTTTCAAGCACACATAAACGTAGATTACAGCAATTCAGCGAAATCCATTATGTCTGTAAGTAATGAGCACAAAAGCAGTGACATGTCAGTATTTCAAACCGCCAAAGACAGAAAAACAGAAATGACAAGATCCTCATATACCAAATGGGAAGATACATCAACAGTAACGAAGCAGCATGGCAGATTTTTGGTTTTCCCATACACTAACATGAACCAACTGTGTGACATCCAGCAGTATGTTTCGAAAATGGACACAGAGTTTACTTCACAAAAGATACTGCCAGAAAAATTGCAAGCGAAATACCTAAGAACACAACATTAGCAGCTGTTTTTCAACTGTGCCAAATGGATACATTTGCGAAAACATTACTATATGTCAACATACATACCTATTGTATGTGGAACACAACAAGAAAAATCTTTCAATGCCGAAAACAAGGAATTCCAGTACAGGATCATCCAGGAATCATGAAAACAAATGCACTAGGCTGAGTACACACCATACATCTAAACAATGCTGAATATTTCTATCTCTGGATATTGCTATACGAAATGCGGGGACCAAGAAATTTCACAGATCTCAAGACCATTGACAGTTACCTATGCCAGACGTACAGAGAAGCATACCAACGCTTAGGACTACTGGGAAACTACAACTACTGGGAATTAACACTACAAGAAGCCTCACTCACAGCCTCAGCTGAACAAATCATAGACTTATTCGTCATAATTCTAACAACATGTAACCCATCGAATATAAAAGAGAGTATGAGTAATGACATACGGTACCAAATCACACAAGATCATGCAGAACTGGCCAGCGAATTAAACAACAAAATCTTCAATGAAACACTCATTCGCCTAAAAGATAAATGCTTAGCAATAAAAAACCAGCCCTTAGTATAACTTGAGATGCCAGCACCATGACAAGATACTTTCACTGTGAAGAACTTCGAAATTACAAAGGAAAAAAGCTCCAACACCAACGAACTACTTCAATACATTGTTCGCAACAAACTACTTCTCGTTAACAATAAAAAAAAAGTTTACAACATTATCATGGACCAGATCAACAACACTGGCAGAATTATTTTCTTAGACACAACAGGAAAATGTTTCAAATAAATCTATTACTGGCAGAAGTATGTGCTCAACAACACATCACACTTGCACTGGCATCATTCAGCATTGCCGCCGCACTTATGGAAAGAGGACGAACTTCCTATCGCGCTCTACAACTACTGCTGAATATAGGAGAAGAACAATTCCCGATACGTAAATTCTCAGGAGCATTTACACTAGGTGAACTTCTAAAGCAAGCTGAAATTATCTTCTGGGATGAATGCCCAATGGCACATAAAAATTAACTCGAAGACATGGACAGAATATACAAAACTTACGAGGAAACTCTGAAGTGACGGGAGGCGCTCTACTCGTACTGTCAGGAAATTTTCAATAAACACTTCCAATTATGCCCAAATCAACACCAGCAGATGAAATCAATATATGCTTTAAAAAAATCACATCTCTAGCCACACATACAAATACTGCAATTAACAAAAAAATATGAGAGTTGAACTATCGAAAGATGAAACAATAGCACATTTTGCACCAAAACATTTTCAAACAGGCAAAGGCACATTCCTACTGACCAGACGACAGGCCTCACTAAACTCAACAGCGATTTCTGCAACACAGTCACAACTGAAAACGAACTCATCAACCAAATTTATCCAAACTTTGTTCACAATTATATCAATCCGGACTGACTATTTCAATGGGTAATTTTGGTAACTAAAAGTAATATTGTCAACAATATTAACTTTAATATTCAAAAGAAAATTCCCGGTGAAGAGGAATATACAAATCAATTGATATGTTGGTAAACATGAAAGAAAGTGTTAACTTCCTTATAAAATTATTATAAAATTATTAAACTTTCTGCAAGTACCAGGAAATACACTGCCCTCAAATCTCAACTCACCAAAATTATGTAATGGAACAAGGATGGTCATCAAACAGCTATGAAGAACATCATCGAAGCCGAACTTATGACTGGAAAACACAAAGGGCACACAGTATTTATCCCCAGAATACCACTGATATCTACTTAAATGCCATTCCAGTTTAAAAGACTGCAATGTCCAATCAAATTAGCCTATAGTTTTAAAATTAACAAAGCACAAGGACAAACTTTAAAACATTGCGACATCAACTTCAAAGACTCCTGCTTTTCTCACGTTCAGCTATACGTAGTTTGCTCTTCGAGTAGGAAATTCGAACAATTTGTACATATATACCTCAGATAACAAAATGAAAAATTTTGTTTATAAACAAGTATTGTAAATACTCAGAATATGTTTTCAATCTAAAAATTTTAACTCTTATATTTTAAAGTTTATCCTTTTATTCCAACTACCACACAATCGCATTATCAACTCCCTGAAGCGAAGCCGGGTACCCCAACTAGTAAGTATATAAAACTTATTTTATGTGCACGTACTTATATTCCATTTTGATGATATTTCACTTTGCACGAAATAGAGGAATCTCTCAGTTTATTAATCCCTGACATGCATATTAAGCAAAAACAATTTAATATATAAATATTTACAAAATTAAATACACCTAACACTATACAGTAATACACCTAACCAGTTCTTAATATTTATTTTTATATTTCTCTTTCGGTTCTCATACAAAATAAATACAAATACAAAATAAAATACAATAATATCATACAAAATAAAGGAAATAAAATGAAATAAATTTTAAAAAAATAATTTTTCTAAGACAAGTAAAGCTTTTGACCTTTTTGACAAAAAATTATCTTTAACACATTTTTGTTTTCTTCTCTCCTCGGGCATTTCCTTAAAGCCATGCAGTGTATTATGAATCATATGGTGCAATTGAATATTTTACTTACTCCTCCTCACCTTCAATCCTTTACTGAATACTCATCTTAATAAAAAGAGGCCAAATGGCCATTCCATTAATTGTCAATGAAGGCAGTATACAAAGATCTCCTGAGCTTAGAAAATCTTTGTGTTCTCTGCAACTTACTTTAGAAAGGCATACAAGGAGATCCTTGAGATTAAGCTTTCAATCAAAAATATGCTATTCTTTACAATAGTAACTCTACAAAAATACTATTTGGGCCATGTTAAGTAAAAAACAGGTTGAAAATAATAAATCATGGTAGTTCAAAAATATGTTAAATGAGAAATTCCTGTATATTTAACAGTTTTATAAAAGATTAAAAACTGACATCTCATATAAATAAATATGCTTACCACAAAGGGATATCAAAGTTGGGTTTGCTCTTCTCATCATCCATGCAATATAATACACCAGCTCTGAGAAAACAGGAATTGATTTTATGAGTTAATAATAACAGTTTGAATATTTTCCCCAATACTTTTGAGGCATTAAGCTTTTGTTTTGTATGAATACATTACTATCAGCAAAAGACTATCTTTTACAGCATCATATATAACTAATTACATCCACACACAGACTGCTTGGTATTTCTTTTTTTCAGTTTCAAATCGTATCACTTCTGTTATAAGTAATATATATATCTTTTGCAAGCACATATCTTTTACATTCCATTTGCTTAAACAATGGGTTTTAATTATAAGATAATAATTTTAATGATATATTACAGGAAGAAAATGAATTATCTCAAGTCAGGATTATTTGAAAATTTTTAAATATTTCAAATTATCATACTGATAAGAAACAAAACATTATTCTAAAAATGTTCAAATGAAATTGGAAAAGTAATAAATAGGAAAGTGGGAAGAAATAATGAAAACAAAATTACTTCAAGAGAAAATATCCAGGTGTCCATGATGTGGCCGTATTATCTTTTGCAAATTTGTGTCTATACATTAGGTAATCATAATAAACAGGTCCTGCGGGAGTTATAGAAGATGAAGTATAATCTTCCCACCTTGCTAACACATAATGGCACAGTGTTACATCTGATTTCTATACAGGAGAAATGAAATCATGAAATACAAAACTATTCAGTTGCATATTTAATTCAAAGCCAATTTGAAATACAGAAATGTCCATAAACTAAAGCAAATGAAAATAAATTACTCCAAAATAGCATACTTGCACTTTGAAATTAACTTCCATCCAGAGAACAAACAATGTGTGGAACAAAAATGTAAATTCAGCAAATTTAAAAAGGCACTATAAGATTTTAATAAGGTACATGTTCATGATTTAATTAAGATACATGATTTCTCTGTTGCATCTGATAAAAACTACATCCATAATACTCAAACTTTATAAATATTAAAACTATTCTCAGCACTGAGAAGAATCATTGAGCAAAGTGCTGTGTCACCATGCCAGTCCATGATGTATCATTTGGAAAATGGCTGATTTATACTTGCAGTTTCTATCTGTGATAATAGTTTTCTCTGAAGAAGTTCCATTCTTTGAATATTTTTTTAAGTTAAAACAAGTTCGATGTGCACATGAAAGAAATGCCAAATTGTTCTGCAATCCTAAAATTCTTCAATTCCCCGATTTTTTTTTTTTTTTTTTTTTTTTTTTTTTTTTTTTTTTAAGTTAAAGCAGGTTGATGCGTACATGGACAACAGTGATAAGTGTAGATTTGAAATAAGAATACAAATTGTAATCTCTAAGAATTGTCTACTTCTAATTAAAAAAACATATTATCATAACATACAAAAAGAAAACTATTAAATAAGATTAGCCACAACAAGTCTTACCACATTCTACGAAACCATAACAAACTCGTTCAAGATGCCAGATCATTCTTTACATCATTTTTACAAAATAAGAAACTATCACAGTTGCCAAAAATTTAAACTTAAAATTATATCTATAAACAAATACAATCAATTCCCCCCCTTATTTGTGTTTAAAGATATTATTTTAATCAGTCATTCATGTCCATACTTTAATAATACATCCTTCAATTTCACCCTAGGTAGATATTTTGTTAAAATAACCTTTTTGTGAACAAACAAACTGAGGAATGATTTGATTCATTTCATATTCGTCTTTTACAAAGAAATATTTTCAGTTAATGTGCCTTGCACTACTACTTTGTTTTTTTTTTTTTTTTTTATCCAATCTATTAATGCTTGACAGTCTGTTCTAATTTCTATTGGTTTTTCATTTAGATCATCTTGTCCCAGTTCTTGAAGTAAAAAGATGTACCATTGAATTTCATATGCACATTCACAGAATGCCAAAAGTTCAGCTTCCATTGTAGATAGAGCAACTATTCTTCTTTTATTGCACTTCCAATTTAAAAAATTTTTAACTAATTCAATGAAATAACCTCCAAATGATTTTCCATCTTCAGTAGTACACCAACTTGCATCTGAAGTAGTATTTAATTTCCCTTTGTCTGATGTATATATTAAACATGCATTTTGTGTTCCTTTAATGTATCTAAATATCCTCTTCACAGCTTTCCAGTGTTTCTCTCTGAGATCTTGACTATATCTTGACAAATTACTTACAGCAAAAGCTAAATCTGGCCTTGTGCCTGTTGCTAAATCCATTAATGACAAATGCTTCTTGATATTTTGTCTTCAACACAGATGGTGAAAATGCTATGTCATCAAGATTTTCACCCAACATTCCTGGAGTCTTAACTGGTTTACATTCATTCATTTCACAGTTTAAGATCTTATCTATAAAATCTTCTTGACTAAGTTTTCCAGATTCTTGCCTGATGTCTATTTCTAAAAATTTGTGTGTTTTAGTGACTTCTCGTAATGTAAACGATTTAGATAGTTGACAGGTGATGTTATCTATCTCAGAATTCAAATTTCCAATCACCATTAAGCCATTCACATATACTGCTATGTAAAGCTAGTTAATCTTATCTTTATAAATATTAACACATGGATCTGATTTTAATCTAGTTAAATTCCTTTTCTTAAGAATTTTACACAATTCTTCATACCAGCATTTTCCTGATTGCAGTAATCTGTATATATTTTTGTTCACAGGATATACTTTGTTGGGATCTGATATGATAAAATAGATGTACATGTTCCATGTAAATTGGTTTAGCCAAATATCCATTCAAATGTGCAGTATTTACGTCGAAGAATTTTATTTTGTAGTTTTTGCAAACTGCAATTGATAACAAGGTTGCAAGTCTCATTACTGGACTAAATCCATCTTCGTAATCAATTCCTTTTCTTTGATTAAATCTGGTTGCTACTAGTTTTGCTTTGTAAATTGTTTCTAAATTTCCCTTTTCATCCTTTTTTGAGAATATCCAGCGGCTTTTAATAACTTTCTTATCGATGGATCTTTTAACTAATTCCCAGACTTCATTAGCCTCCATTGAACTCAGTTCCTCTATCATTGCATGTAGCCAGAATTGACTTTCATCAGATTCTACAGCTTCACCATATGTCTTAGGTAATTCTTCATTTGTATTGTATACTACATAATCTTTTAATTTTCTAGGAGCTTTGTCGCTCTCGCTGGTCTTTTCTGTATAGAATATTCACGACTATCATTTCCAGGTTCTTCATTTATTTATGGATACTCTATTATTGGCATTTCCAATGAATTGTTTTCGTCGTGTTCATCAGTGTTTGATGTTAAAATTTTCTCAGCTTCTTCATCTGTTGTATTATCTTCGCTATGGTATCTGCCAGCTATTCCTGAATTATTTATATCGCCATTAGTTTGTTCCTTGTAAAAAATAATACGTTCTTCTAATATTTGATTTTTATCGATTTTAAAAAATTTTCTTTTAGTAAAGGTGATCCCAGTTTTTTGCTCATAAATTTTACATCTCTCACTTCTTGGATTTTATTTAGTTCAGGAATATAAATTTTATAAGCTTTTCTCTTCATTACATAGCCTATCATAATTCCTTTTTGAGCTTTTAGATCCATCTTTCTACGTTTTTCTCGTCTTATATGAATGTATGCTTCACATCTAAATCTTTTAAGTAATGTTAGGCTTGCGTTCTGTATACAGTTCATATGGTGTAAACCTTTTATAATTTTTGTAACACCTGTTATTCACATGTACAGCTACTTTAATGCTTTCAGACTAAAATTTTATTGGTAATTCTGCATCAATTAACATAGTCCTAGCAGATTCAATTATAGTACGATTAAAACGTTCAGCTTTTCTATTACTTTCTGGAGTATAAGGGGTTGTAAGTTCATGTTTAACTTCCATTTGTTAAAAAAATTCTTTATACTTTTAGCTAAAAATTCAATACCATTATCAATACAAATTATTTTTAGTTTCTTTCCTCTTTCTTCTTGGATAATAAGCTTGATTAAAGCTTCTGAAGTTTTGCTTTTCTTCTCATTTGTTATCACAAATATGAAATTACTGTAATCATCTACCACTGTTAAAAAATAACCACTTTCATCTATTGATTTCTCAATTGGTCCATCTAAATCTATATGCCATAATTCTAAAATATCTTCAGATTGCTTAAATTGCACACTTTTATAAGATGTTCCTGTCATTTTTCCTGATGTACAAGGTTCACAATTGTTTTGAGAAATTTTTACATTTTCTTATCCAATGACAGATGATTTTTTTTTATTATTATTATTTAGGAACTTTCATCTACTTTTTATGAAAGTCTCTAATGCCATAGTACATCATCAACATTACTAATTTTAGCTTCTTCAACTATATTTCCTTCAACTTCAAATTTATTTCCATTTCTGTTAGCTATTTATAGAACATTTATTTATGTTTATTGATCACTTCTGCTTTAGTTTTGAGAAAAATTACTTTTAAACCATGATCTACAATTTTTGATACTACAGCAGATTTTCACTTTAATTCGGTACTTGCAGAACATTTTCTACTCTCAAAATGTTCTAATTTCTATCAGTTTGCACTTTAATGTTACCAATACCAACTGATTTGATCATGGAGTCCTTTTCAGCTGTCATTATTTGTTGTTCGTCATCTTTAAAATCAGTAAATATTTCTTTACTAGCTGCCATGTGAGATGTGACTCCTGAATCAATAATCTGTTTTATATTTCTATTTTCTTGTCCATCTATTTTATTCTTTCCATCATTTCTATCTTGATTAAGACAGGAGCTTTCTATTTTCTTATATACTTCAGATAAGCATGTAGCTGATTCATATTCTCTTTCTTTGTTTGATATTCGATAAGTTTTATTTGTTAAATTTCTCTGCTTGTGATGCTCTTGTTTGTTTTTCATTTTACATTCAGACAATCTGTGACCGAATTTTCCACAGCTAAAGCACTTTAAATTATTATTATTCCAGAACTCTTTTATTAAATGTCCTAATTTTCCACAATTAAAGCATCTTCTTTCATTTTTCGATTTTATCCAATTTTCTTTTGCCTTAGAACTTACTTCTATTTCATTTCCTCTTTGTTTATTTTTTCTTTCTGTTTCTTTTAAAGCTTGTCTTATTGAAGCTATATCCTTCTCTTTATTGCTTTTAATGATTTTAACATCAAATTCAAATTCTTTTCTAAGTCCTTCTAATATGAAGTAAATTAATCCTTTATCTTTTATTTCATCCCCAACTTGAATACTTTTACTTTCCAGAATTACAGATCTATTCATGTAATCATCTAGATTCATTTTGACTCATTTTCAGTTGAGCTAATTCTATTTTACATTCGATTTGAATATCTTCTGTTCTTGCCGCCATTTCATTTTTTATTTTCTCCCATAACTCCTTTGCGTTTTTTTCATTTGCATATTTTAATGCTTGTGGAGCTGTCATAGTTTGATTCATTACATTTCTTGCTACCGCATTATTATCATCCCATGCTTCCCAAGTTTTTATTTCACTTTTGAAATTAACATCATCTCTTTTATATGGTTTTGGTGGTTTATCAGCTTTTATCACACTTCTACATATTTTCAAACTTCTTAATTCACTTTCGATTCTATTTGCCCATACAAGGTAATTATCATCAGTTAATTTTTCTATGTGACTCAAATTTATCATATTACATGCCATATTTTCTAATTTATAATCACTAGTTATAATAAAATCGAATTTATCTCTTAGAGAAATTTGCGGCGTTGCTAAGCCTAAATAACATCAATGTTCTATATGAAAGTTCAAATGCAGAGAGGATAACCACGTACATGTAGGTTTGAAATAAGCATACAAATTGTATTATCTAAGAATTGTCTACTTCTAATTAAAAAACACATTATCGTAATATACAAAAAGAAAACTTTATTAAATAAGATTAGCCACTACAAGTCTTACTACATTCTACGACACTACAAGTCTTACTACATTCTACGAAACCATAACAAACTCGTTCAAGATGCCAGATCATTCTTTAAATCCTTTTAACAAAATAGAAACTATCAAAGTTGACAAAAGTTTAAACTTAAAATTATATCTATAAACAAATACTATCAATAAGTTGCTCTGTGATGCCAAGAATTCAGCAATTCTCTGATTTTTTTCAAAGTTAAAATAGGTCACTGCATACGCAGACTAAGAAAATAGAAAGTTAAATGTTTTATTATGGATGTTTATGGACTGTTTTATGGATTGTTGCATTTAGTTAATTTGTTACTGTTTTATGACATTTTCAGTGTTTCATTACAGATGTTTGTTTTGTGTAATTCTTACTGTTTAACTATGGGTATATTTTTTGGCGTTATTAATTTCGTTAATTCACAGATGTTTTATGCAATTTCAGCATATCATCTTTTTTTTTTTTTAATGGCTACTGTTTTCACATGTCAGGTTACTGAAAAATTAGTCGCCAACAATTGCCAACTTATTCACTTGTGCATTCTATTTTTAACAGTTAATTAAGACACAATAACTAAAGATTTTTACATAAATAACTCAAAAGCAACATTTATATAAGAAGCATATGAAATGTGTATGTCATATAATGTCTAGTACTAGATTACAGTAATATATTCAATTAATTCACTTTTCTTATTTGGGTGGTAGTCAATTCTAGTTCTAATTCAACAGTTAATCAGATGACTAGTTTCTAAACGTATCAGTTTCAACTTCTTTCTCCACACTTCCATGCCTTATTAAAGCAATATATACTATAATTATTTATGTTGAAGGAAGAAAGTTCTTGAAGTTTTTCTCGGACAGATACATATTGTTTTCATCTATTTATTTATTTTCGCATCAGCACTTTTAAATTTTCAAACTTTTTTATTCTTAACATATATTTTTTTATTCTGAAGCCTACTTGAATGAATAATAAAATCATAGATTCTAAACTATTTTTACCTAAAATATGTTGGCTAATAAAAAAAATGTTTTAACTGAAAAAGAAACATGGCAATGTAAAATTTAAAACTGATTTAATAAAAAGCAACCTTAATTTTGTCATAATTTTGAATAAAATTCTATCATTTCAACATCAATCAGGCATTCCTCTTTTTCAGAAGCAAAATGTTTTCTTTTTTCCTCCTGAAGAGGGACCTATGTCTGATTGCTTTTAAAATACACAGTTTTATTCAAAATCTATGCAGAACTAAGGTTCTAAGAACGGGTGAAAAGTTCAACATGTGACTGGCTTTCTCCATTAATGATGCTCAGCTTTTCAATTTTCCACAGCCAAAAAATATGCAAAAAGTTTTTGATGTTGTTTCTCCTCTGTTTGAATTTTTTGTAGATGAAAGCTAAACTAATTTTTTGCTTCAAATGAAGAATGAAATATTAAATGAGAGAACTAATTTTGAGTTTTACTTGCTATTATCTGACTTACATCTGTAACTGTCCTTTAATTTAAATTATAACTTATATAAACTGACTGTAAAATATAACGTTTGTGTATTTTCTGCTGTTAATCATTGGGATATATTTAAGTGTTCACCGCCAGCTATAATCTCAAAGAATACATCAGAACATTGCAAATATTCAATTACAAAAAAAAAAAAAAAAAAAAAATTAAATGGGTTAAAAAAAAAAAAAAAAAAATTGAACTGTGATTTTATATTAGAATTATGACCAAAATTTGAAACATCTGAATAAACAAAATAACAACCAATTTAAATTTATGCTCTTAACCACTGTTATAAATTCAGTATTGAAGAATACAAAAATAATATTCATGTAGGCATTCCTCTGTTTTACAGTTTTTTGTCTATTATCAGAACTTATACATTTGATGCACAACTCATTCTCATTTAACTTGTTTCATCAAATTTCACAAATTTAAACATGACTTTATTTTGCATAAAATGTTGCTTAATTTCAGATGCACTTACAAATATGCTGCTCATAAATAATGTAGCTTAGCATTAAGAATACTTTTCACATATCTCTACCTACAAACATGATACCAATGTTGGCTACTATATATTGTTTTTATGGCCATGTTTATCATAAACGGCTACTATATATTGTTTTTATGGCCAGATATTTGTTAGTTCAAGCATTCATCTAAAATAGTTGGATCCATCAGTCTTTTAAGCCATCTCATAATTAAGAACTTTGCAAGGGTGCTCCACAAGGGTGACTGATTTTACATCCACGACGAAAGGAGATTAGCCACCACACTTAACCATATCTTTTCTAGAATTCAAAGGTGGGTTCAGTGTTACGTTTTTTTTTTTTTTTTCCCCCTGAAGAGGGACCTGTGTCTCCTTCTTCCCTAATTTTAAATTTATTACAGAGTTCTTACTTAAAAAGAACAGGTGAAAAGTTCAAAATGTGACTGGTTTTTTCTATTAATGATGCTCAGCTTTTTTATCTTCTCCAGCCAAGAAATATGTAAAAATATATAATATGAATTAGTTTCCCTACTACCATGCTAAGAAGGTGGCATACTATAAATTGTATACACTAATAAATCTGCATATTGCTGCTTAATATCTGACAGTAACAAGGAAATCTGACAGCAGAAGCACTAATACTTAAAAATAACTGCATATACTGGCTGTTTCTAGATTACTGTATCAAAGACGTCATAAAGCTAAATTGAACCACAGTCAAAAATCCAATATAAGCACCTATATTGACCAAGCACACATAACTGATATTGAAAATATTATGTGTCTGAAAAAACTAAGATGATTATGCAGCTCACTGGCCACCTATCTGTAGCAGTCCATTCACAGTTACTTTCACATGTATCATATCTTACACTGCCTGGAATTCAATGAGCATATTAACACAAATGTTTTTGCTTTTTTGAGATTCAGAATTTAAATATGTTAACATAGTACTTGAACACACAATATATATAAAAGCTTTATATGTAGCCATACAAGACAAAATGCAAACAAAAAAAAAATGTTTTTTTTTTTTTTTTTTTTTTTTTTTTTAT
>KK121761.1:422824-437221 GCA_000611955.2 Stegodyphus mimosarum
AAAAAAAAAAAACTTTTTTTTTTCAAAAAAAAAAAAAAAAAAAAAAAAAAAAAAAATTTTTTTTTTTTTTTTTTTTTTTTTTTTTTAATTACAGTTTTATAAATGTCAACCATATAGATGGCAAATTATTTTGTATGAACACATTCATATATGGATATAACACCTAACAGGGATTTAATGACATCTGTGCATTTAAAAATAATTCAAACTGCTTACAGAAAAACTTATGAAAAGAAAAAGAAAAATTTCCTTCAGAAAGAAAACATAACAGTAAAACAAGTTTATAAAAACAAGCTAAAAGTAAATTATACTTAAGCATTAAAAGAGTTCCACATACTTCTAAATTAAGCTGTGAAGCTACAAACTTTGATAAGATAACCTTTTGAACACAAGCATCAGTGTAAACAGAAGGAAGCGGCAACTTTGGAATAAACCTTCTAATTCCTAATTCAAAATTAGAGAGTATTTCTCTGAAAAAAAGATGTTACAAACTGCATTTACTAAAACTGAATGATATAAGAGATAAAAATTTTGTTCAAAAATGTATAAATATATGTTACTGAAATTAAAAAAAGAACTGCATTAAACAAATATTTTATAATATCAGACGTAAACAAATATCTCAACACTAAATAAAATACCAAAGATCATAAAAACAAAATAACACTCCTCCTCCTCCAAAAAAAAGCTATTATAATAAATATTTAGAAATTTTGCCAGACATTCAAAATCGGAGCTCATCAATTTCTATTGGCAGAAACTTATAAATAACTAAAAAGTCATTGCAGCACCATAAATATTACAGTAAGTTTTCAGTTATTTTATAAGTAGAACAGAGAAATGTTTTTCCCGGTTAAACAAGTTCAGCCTAACATTATTCATTTAAAGATCATACAGCAGATTCATATCTTCCAGTTTAGCTTGACATCTTCCACAAAGAAGTTTACAGCGAAAGAACAATTTCACTGCTGTTTTAAATCTCAGAATATTTCATTTCTAAATGAAAAACCGGAGAATATTATTTAAGCCTGAGCAATATTTGCAGGTAACATCATCACTATGTAAAAAGAATTATCAGTTTGCATTTCATTTAAATCAGATTACCAATCAGAAGTTGAAACATTTTATAAGATTTCATTGGAGAAATATGTATTACAAAAAGGATACGATTTTACATGAAAAGGTATGTTATATGGGACAAAGCATGAGTTTATGTCATGAAGTAAGTAATATCATAAAACACTCTCCCACTCAAAATTTATTGAATGAAGCATATAAATTATCACTTAATGTTGAATTAACTACTCAAACGTTGTCATATCCTGTATGAAACGAATGTCCCTCACTGCACTGAGCAAAACAGCTGTAACAAACTACGAAGTACTTGCTCCAAGAAGGCGCAGTATGCTGCATAAATCAGACATTCTAGAAACAAGTATGGATCACCATGCAGTCATACTTGCCCAGATGTTTACAGTAAACCTCTGCTGGTGTTTATGAGGGGGCCCAGATGTGTCTGCTGCAAGTGTTGAAAATGCCTTTTTCAGTAAATGAAGCTTCATCACTGAATAATATTAATGCAGATTGTTAGTTATCATCTGAAGCATCTGCATAACAAACTCTAGCCAGCAGGTATAGTTATCTGCATTTAAAGAATAAAATTCTGCATGTGGAAGAAGGTGCATGCACACCTCATGTACACAATTTCACGTTGCATTGTGAAAAATACCAATGTCAGATGCCACTGCTCATATACCTGTGGAAAAAGTTGCTGAATATCTCCAAGATATACATACTCTTCCATTTATGGCATCTATATACTTCAGTAACATTCCATATTTCTCTTTGCGAGGGTGAATAAATGGGTTTCATGTTATATTAGCACTGTCAAAAGTAGAATGATATGGAATATGAAGCATCAAAAATCACTCATGTTACAATTGTTGTGTCTCCTGTTTGTTTCCATTTACAGTTGGTTTCCATCTATTACCATATATTAAATGTATATCTGCTAATTCTACCATGGCACTCAAGAAGTTGTTTCAGACGATGTTATCACAGTAATAATCTGAACCACTGAGGATGTGACTCTTTTAGAGCACAATATTTATTTAGGCTGGCATTTTATTGAATTTTATAAGCAATCAGTTGCACCTGTAAAAATTATTTCTTTTCATTTGAAATCTGCATACAACAAATGCTTGTTGACAATATTCTGGAGATGTGTTGTTCCTTCAGCGGGACAGAAATTATTTCAGAAATAACAAATTCCTCTAGTTGGACACATTTTGAAGTTATTTTCTGACACTCTGAAAGGAATATAGCCTTAGTTCCAGTGTAAATATCATTCATTTTGTTAGTTCAGTCTTCTTATTTCACTGAAACAGTTTACAAACATACTAATAATCTGTTCTGTGCATGATAAAATGAAATAAGAGTTGAATATTTTTAAAAATTTTTAAACTGCTGATATAGAACTATCAAAAAACAGATGATCTCTGTCATAAAACGCCATGGCTTAAACATATCCTTTTAAACTTCAGATTCTGAATTTCCAAACTGATTTCTTTATTTTTTTAAGTTTTAAAGCTATGATGGTTGAGCACTGGGAACTGGAAATTTCTGAAATTGATGAAGGATAACAGAGCCAGGGAGATTAATATATGCTCAAAAGAATGACGTTCTTTAGGCTAAATGCAGCTGAAAGTCTCATGCTAAATGCAGCAACTGATCTACCTGTTTAATTGGCCATTAAACATATCAATTTTAACTATATGTCATTAAAAAAATCTTTGCATAACAAAAAAGTTTCTAACTGTGCATTTGAATTTAAAAAAAAAATACTATTAGATTCATATATCCTTATTTGTGGGGATGGGGAGAGGAAGGAAACATGCATTTAACAGTGTTTGAGTTCTCACATAGACTTAAGAATGCAAAAATGAAGCTACCAGTTTCACTATTAAACACTCTTTGTTTTTAGTAAAAAAATCTCCATTCATTATCATACTAATACTCAACATTAATCACATCATACTCTTACCTAGTTAATTCTTCATCAGCTGTATACAATGGAAAACTTTCTTTATTTCTTGACACCACTTTAAATCCTTGATAATTTAAATCCACCTAGAAAAGGATGTAGAGCATGTACTTATCACTTTCATAAAAAAGCAAAATAAGAAAAATTTATAAATACAAACTTACCAAAATGTAATTAATACTGCTATATCTAAGGCTATGAGATTTGAAGAATTTTTGCTGCTTGTTCCCAGACTTCAAAAAATAAACCCCTTTATTAGTCAAAAGGAAATAAATTCTTTGACTTGAACCTTCGGGAAAAGTTGAATATCCACAATATAGCTAAAAAGAAAATAAATTAAATCAGAAGACTTATAAAAACAAAAGAATAAAGATAAAATACTGAATTATAATTACCTTATAAAAACTTTCTTCTTCATGTTCAAATACTTCAACAAGAAAGTATAATATGATATTATTTGCAACCCTTCAAAAAAAAAATCAACTTCTGTCACTAATTTATAGTTTATTTCTTTTGACTAAAATAATAACACTAAAAACATTTTTCATAGAAGCATACAGTATATAATTTCACAAGTTTTTAATCAACTCAAGAGATTTTATTCCCAGTATTTTACTTCATTTGGCTGTAACAGAAGGTTAAATCAATTTTAAATCAAGCATTATAAAATTTTGATATTTCATGGTAAAAATCTAATTATTTTATAGAGATTTGGCCACTTATAGTATAGAATAATAATTTCAGACAATTTCTTCAAATTTGTATTTCTTAAAAAGGAAAAAGAAAACAAAATACATGTTACTCAAACGATACAAATACTGAGTATATATTTCCTAATAACTGAATATTAAACTTACTAGCCATATTTGAAAAAGGAAACTTGGAAAGAAAATCTGTAAACTTTAATTAAAACAAACAAAAGAGCTTCAGGAAGGGTATTTAAATAAAAGCATTTTTTAATAATTTTTCCTTTTTATTTGATTCTAATATTCAAATTGTCCCTAACACCCCCCCCCCTTTTTTTTTTTTTTTTTTTTTTTTTTTTTTTTTTTTTTTTTTTTTATCTATTGTAAAAAAACCCCCCCCCCTTTTTTTTTTTTTTTTTGTTTGATTCTGAGTTTTCTTTTGCAGGCAAATCATGGAAAAAAATAAAGAATTAGATTCCAATTAATTTAAGCTCAATCAACACAGCAAATTAATTTTTTTTAATTTTCATTAACTTTTGTATTTGATCCATGTAATTATTTTGTTCTCAATGTTAGTATTACCGTTAATCTTATAAAAATTACTATTTTATTAAAAGATAACTGTTTTATTCTTCCCAAGAAACTTTATATCCATCAATCCACCAATGGATACTGGAATTTTGCTTGTACTGAAATGCAAATATAAAGTAGCCTTTTAAAACTGACACTACAATAAAAACCATCCAAGAATTCTTGAAATATCTTAATGTAAAATCAGAATTCTTACAGCATAGCATGATCATGAGAGGACAAGTCTGCAAATAAATTTTTTAATGCTTAACAGAGATACAAGACAGTTGCCAACAGTGTAAACATTTGAAAGGTGTCAGTTAAGTTAGTCTCGCAAAAGACAGTTAAATCAATGTATATTCCACTTTATATGTATCATAAAAATGTTTTATTTGTACAAGGAGTTAAACATAATCACCTAGAGAAGTACAAATGCTGCAGCAGGACCTGTTAATAATCAAGCTACCATATTTCATGGTAATGACAGCCGTTCATTTGAAAATTTTTGGATAATATCATAAGCAAAATTTTAATTAATGGAATATATGACAAGTGCTAAATGAAGATGATTGTAATACATGAAACGTGCTAAATGAAGACAATATAACTGAAATCGTCCATTGAGATCATGCGACAGTCATCAGTTGATATTAATGGACAGCAAAATTCTGCAGAAAGACAAAATGGCTGAAAATATCATTATTTCAGCTTGGAATCAAATTTAAATTTCATGGAAAAAAAATAGTATTCAGATATAATCTTTCTCTGTGCAGTATGCCTCTTTCTTGAAAAAATAGAACAGCAGCAATTTAACAGCACACGTCCATCTCTTGGCAAATTCTAAATTTCAATTAAATTCTAAATTTCTAAAAATCCATTTCAGTTGGGGGGGAGGACTAGGATTACATGATAAAACATGATTGTGTCAGAGAAGAAACCTAAACCGACAGTGTCTCATGGTGTGAGAAAATATGGCAAACCAAAAAAAAAAAAAAATGGCAAGTGGCTTTGACAAAAAGAACCACGAAATTTTCCAATTAATGGATTACATGAAAAACTGCCAAATGAAGCGAATACAGCTGCAATCTTCATTATGATGACAATGCTTCACTCATCATTCAGTTACAGACAGCAAAACCCGTTTTATTAGTATGGTTTTAAATCCTGAAAATATTGCCATCATTTATGAAAAAGTGATAAAGAGGTTGTTGAAAGGGTTTCAAATAACTATTTAATGGAAATTCACAATAGTTACATGACTTAAACACTGAAAGTTAAGTTGTGAAAAAACAGTAGCACTTTTCACACTATCCTGCCTTTTTTAAATTTATAATTTTTATATATAATCTTACTAAGTTTAAACTGATGATTTAAAATCTGAAAATTTCCAAAATTGCCCAAGTCTTAATGATTCTTGATTTTGAACTTTCCATTATTTACTACTTACTGCCACTTAATGTACATTTAAAAATTTGACATACAAAAAATTAGATTTTTCTCATTACACGACACAGTACTATTTTTTTTTAAATATATGTCTCAGTAATTATTTCAATAAACAGAGAATTAAAATACAGTTACATACTTTTAAAGTTTTACTGGGAATGCAGAGCTTGAAAACAAGAATGACATTATCAAAGATAAAAGTTACATATTTAATTTAAAAGTTGCCAACAAGAAACAACATCAACTAAGTTCAAATAAGTTTTTGTCCTTTGTTATACTGTCTTCATATGAATTTACAGAAGCAAGAATAAATTAACATACAATTAAGTATCCAACTGACCCACATCTTTCAAAAGAAAACTGTTCGATACCTGTTTTCTTATAATGGAAAAGAGAAAAATAATTCTGCTTATGGTGTACTCTTATGAGTACACCATAAGCAGACTCATAAGCATGACTCATAAGGCAAAGAGAAAATTTTGGGTCTGATATAGATGATGATGGTAAATGATGGTATATACAGAGAATACACACGCATACACATATCCAGTAAACAAATAATTTAGCATTCACCATTTTTTTTAATTATTAAAATTAGATCTTTCTAATCAATATAAAATTTTTCTCTTTGAAATCAAGTCTTTAATTCATACTTTAAAAATTTAAAGTCATGCAAGAATATATAAAACATAACTACACAAGTGACTTAAATTTTAAAATATGAGAAATTTAATATTTTATATAATAAAAATCTCTCTTCTTACTTTATATCTAAATCCTCAGGCTTGTCTTTAGCTAGCTTTTCAATTTCATCTAAAACAATATCTTTTGTTCCTGAATTTTCTTCACAAGCACTTGGGCAAGGTTTTTCTTCAACATCTTTGGTAATGTCAATAATTTTTGGTGAACTTGCAGCCTGAGTAAAATACGATATTTTAGACATATCATAAATTGATATCTCTTCCTCATCCTCTTCTTCATTATCCTCTGCTCCATCATCACCAACCTGCAGGGGCAAACGATTTGATACATTTTGAATTTTGCATGTGTTTTTAATAGGATCTTCCTGACCTTCTGGGATTCCTCGTTCTTCCAGTGATGGTTTACTGTTTTCTGCCTTTTGAGTAGATATTTCATGAAGTTCAATCTCATTTTTTAATGGAACGGAAAATGTAACATTCAAATCAGGTTGAAATTCCCCAACATTAAAAGATGTTGAATGACAATGACAAACATCTGATGTTCCAGCTTCATCAGCAAAATCATTTGACTCACTATCAGATGTGCATGGTGTTTCAAGACAAAGACCGGAATCATTTGTAGCTTTACTCAAACGATGATCAAGAGCATTATCAGATTCTTGTAGAGACTGACTTTTCTTTTCATTACCTGTTGGATTAAGTAGTGAACTCTCAACTTTATCATTGTCCGAAAATGACTTTTGAGATGACCTCTTTGCTCTCCTCACCACTTTTGTGCGAATAACTTCTAAATCTTCAGTCACTTTAGTTTCATTTTTGGTGTCAATGTTAATATAGTGAGAAATTCTTTCTAAATCCTGTTGTGGTAAGTTCTGACATGCAATACTCTCTACAAAACCAGAATTTTGTTTGTGCAATGAATTTTCTAAATCAAAAGTTGAATTTTGATCTTCTGGACTTGCATCACCTGAAGCTACAAAATCGAGAGTTACTTCAACACCATTGTCATATGCGGCAAGTTCTGTATCAGCACTTGGAAAACTATTTTTAGGTACCTTGTTAGGTGAATTCTTAAAGGAAAATGGAAAAAAAAATACATTAAATAAAAGTGCATAAATAAATAATACTACAGAAAAAAAACTGCATTGTTCAAAAACTTAAAATTTTATAAATGTTTTTGAGAAATTAAAAAAGTTTAAAAAAAAACTCATTTTCAAAATGTATTTTTTAAAATGCATATTGATATTTTTATACAAATATTTTTAAAATGCATATTTATCCTTTATAACTTAAATTTCTATTCTTCATTTAAAAATTTAAGATCTGACACCAAAAAGAAAACAGCATACATAATAATCATTAAAAAACGAGTAAAACTATGCATAGTAAAAGCAAAAATGTAGAATTATGTACAGGTTAATGTATCAAATCCTGTACTGAAAGAAAAATATGTCAATGTAAAACAATTTAAAATTAAATAAAAAAAAGCAATCTTAAATTGACACTGAATTTAAATAAAACTATCAATTTCAAGGGCAATTTAGCATAGATCCCTAAATCTACATTAATCTAAAATTCCCTTTGAAATTAAGTTTTTTTTTTTTTTCCTAATGATTTAAAAATTCTATTTTGAAAACACATGTTAACCAACAGTTTCAAAAAACAGCAAAAACTTTTCATTCTGTTTCACCATTTCAGATATTTCTTACAAGACAAATTCTCTGTAATTTTTTTACAGTGCTACTACTATACATTGATGTATACAGAAATTTTTAAACTTACTTTACAATATCCATAGATATCTGAATTTTGAAAATTTGGCTGGTTTTCAAAGAAAGACACACCAGTTCCATAACTGATTTTTCCCTGAAAAAGGGTTAAATATTTTAAATACACATTTTCAAACAGCAGTCAGCTAAAAGCATCATAGAGTACTCATATTTGTTGCACTTACCACATTGATGTTAATCGGTACATATTCCAATCCAGCCATCAACATTAAAACTAACTGCATTCTCTGAAAAAAAGTTATTCTATATTAAAACACAGAGATCAGAAATTTTTACATTTTTGTTTTATTTGAAATTTATTATATACATGATAATAAAATATTCGGTTCAAACTACTAAGTAACATACACATAAACTACAGGATGTACATTCAATTCCAGAAAACACAATATACATAATTTATAAGTTAATTCTACAGTTTTAAAAATACTGTAAATGTGTGATATATTTTACAAGCCAACTGGCATTGGCTTTTTGGTCCAACTTTTTTCATCTGAAAAGTAGCAAAGAAATCACATGTTTATACACTGTTGTTGAAACTAAAGAACTATCTGAATTAATATGCTGACATAAAAATTTTCACCCAGTATCCAACAATACATTTATTTATGTTAAATATCTGTAAGCTGAATGCAAAATTGGACTGCTGTGCAAAGATTAGCAAATACAACATGCAAATTAAGCAACAGACAATGGATTATGCAATGTATATATGTTGAAATTCAAATGCATAGTGTTGTTTAAAGTTGAGATGGTTTCTGAGAATCATCAATATTTATTACTTATGTCTCAAAAATCACATTGAAGTGAAGGGCAAAAGTGGTGGATAATTGGTAGATTCAGAAAGGCTGGAAACTAATGCAAATGGAGACCATGCAACGATTTGAAAGCTTCCTCAAAGTAACACAGTTTCTTCAAAGAATTAAGAACTTGAGACCACTTTTTTAAGCAGTAAATGAGTTAATAAACAGCCTGGTCAAAGACGGATAAAAGCACAAACTGCATCTGAAGACCCATTTTCTATCTTTTGGCTTGAAGAATCTAAAATCTGACTGCATAAGAGTTGGTTTCAGACCTTCAGTTTACAACATAAACTTGAATCAGCCATTCTCCTGCAACATAAAGGCTTGGACTTTTACCAAAAATCTCATGGTTAGCATCACACTCACTTTATCGCCTAAGGGGTCTTGTTTAAGGTAATGTTATCATCATGTTCAGCGCAGCCAAGAGGAATGAGGCCATCTACTGCTTAGTGACTAATCCAGATATAGCCTGAACTGTGAATCTACACATATTTTGATCCATAGGAGATAACTTGCCTTTCATTGTTCATGGAAACATTTTCATGGTTTGAAATGGAATTAAAAAAAAACACCTGTATAGCTTTCACGTAGCTTTTGTAATTAGTCATGGATATGCGAGCAACATCTTTTAACCTCATGGTAAGGAAATTTAAGAATGCTGTTGGCCCAGATCTTTTACTCATAGATAATAATGCTAGCATACATCAAACACCTCTGTTGTTGGAATACCTGAAAGCAGAAGATAGCATTCAAATGGATTGGCTAGCTTAATCACCAGATTTACCCCAAATAAGCCTGTGTGGGACACCTTAGGACATCGAATTACAAATGCCTTCCCTGACCCTCCGGGATCTAAAAAGTATATTCTTAGAAGAGTGGTGTACAAACGCATAATGTGTAATGAATAGTTTGGTAAATTATATGAAATCATGATGTGCGCCTGATATGACCATACACCATAATTATTTGCTGCAAAATAAGAGATTATTCTTTTATCATTGTTAAATTTCCATAAATTTGATTTTAAACTCAATATTATGAGATTAATTAACTGGCATGCATATTAATTTATATTTAATAATGCTTTTATATACAAATTAATTTTTTAACTAAAAACACTTAAGTTTTATTTTTTTCTGTTAAGTATGCTTTAATTTTGATTAATAGTATAACTAAATTAATAAATGATTTTTGTATTGCACTAGTTCATTGTTACTGAATTTCTTCATCAATCTCCGAATTTAGACTATGCAATCAGCTTTATTACAGAAACCAGATTGAAAGTCTAATCAGATGTCTAATTTCCACTTCAATAATAGTAAAATTAACCATGCAGTCATTCTTTTATAGTCTTTCTGTATCTTTTTTGCATTCTTTTCTTAATTGTGTTTACTAAATACAATCAAGAAATGCTGGAATTCCGAAATGGCTACACCACAATTTTGCTTCTGCTTGGAATCATCACTTTGTTTATTATTTCTCACTACAGTGATCTAGAGAGGCACTCAATGACCACAAATCTGAGAGAGTTGGAATTCTTGAACCTAGCACACAGGAGCTCTTTTGTACTAGTGGTAGAGAATTTGACTCCTATTAAACAGAACCAGGATTTAATCCCAAGGTCACTACCACCTTCAAAGGCATACGAAACTTATGTACTGCCACGCTTCTCATTGGTTCTAACAGATGGTGACACGAGCAAGCAACTACTCACTCGAAGCTACTGAGTCTCTCATATCACATGATCGCTACATTGGCGACCTGAAGAATTAGAAACACTTCTCTCCACTGAGGACAAATGACAAACTACATCACATATGCTCCAACTCAAACAAATGGTGATACAAATGACAACAGATCGGACCTTCTCAAGCATGCATCAATGGATCCAACTGAGCATGCCCATACACTGGAGCCGCAGCCACCGTCATCAGCACAACAATCGATCACATCAATGCACAGGGCTCGCACTACATCCACAAACCTGACTTCTCCTCAAATCAAATCAGAAATGCTTGGGAAGGGAGTGTGTAGCGATCTCAAGAGCCCCTCAATGCTCCTAAATTTGAAATAGTTGGGAATTCTGGAACCTAGAACATGGAAGCTCTTTTGTTCTAGTGGTAGAGAATTTGACTCGCATTAAACAAACCCAGGATCGAATCCTAAGGTCACTACCATCTTTAAGGGCACGCGAAACTCGCACTGCCACACAATGGTGCTAACAGATGGCTACACAAGCAAGCAACTACTCACTCAAAGCCATCAAAGTCTCTCGTGTCACATGATCGCTACATTGCTTTGTCATTTATTACTTATGAATATTTTCAGATTTTTAACTTTATGACTCTTATATTTTGTTTCTACAAACTTTTTAATATTCTTCTACTGGTTAAATTCTAATTTGAAGCTTTGGAAAAAACACTTATAATTATTAATATCCATACTTTTGTATTTTTAGAATATATATATATGTTTATATAATTAGATTACAAAATTCAGAAAAAAAATGTTTGTGCAACAGAAGAAAGGAAGGAAAATAAAGCAGCAGCATTAGAAAGTGAAGAATTATTTTTAACTACCTGACATCTTCAACATATTTCAAATTATATACTACATAATTTATCCGCAGAAGAGAGATATTTTTATATGGCAAGACAATTGTTAATGAAATACTCACTGTTTGAATAGATGTTTCAGGGTTATACATACATATATATATATATATATGTAAGAAAAATTAAGAATATGTCTAAGGTTAAATTTTAAATTAACAACGTAAATTTCCCTTCTCAATTCTAAAAATAGTAACCTCTCTCTCTGCACTGCGTCATTTCTAGATCAATTCCTGTCATATGACTCTTACATAATTCTGATGATGTAAATGGAACTAAAAGTCAAGTAACCAATAATAATTTTACAGAAGTATTAACTATCCAATCAAAATGCATTGTAAACCAAAACTAACTCAATCTGAATTGGGATTTCACTTTGAATGTAATGCACTTCCTCTTTACGCTTCGGTCTAGTTGGACTGGTGTCTGCTACTTTCTTCTTTCTTACTGAAAATTAATCTAAAATGTGAGCTATTTTGGAATAGGCACATTTCATGTGCCAAGTTGATTGTGGCCACAACAAGCGGAAATAAAAAATGAAGATTTAAGCTGCTTTCGCCTCCAATTTCCTATTCGTTATAGATCAACACTTCTACGACGTTAAAATTCCAGCTGGTCATTTCTTCAATCTTTTTTTTTTATTATTACAATCAGTTTTTTTTTTCCCCTGCTCGTCATTTACTACAGACTTTTTTTTTATTACATATATATCAGATTACAGCTATTTATATTTCACAGATATCATCATGCAAATATAAAGACAAGGAATAAAACAACACTTATTATCACGACTAAGTTCCACTTGTGGGCAGAGCCTCTCCTGATATGTTATAAATTCAGACACAAAGAAAATTTAAATTCTTTCTTTAAAAAAGTCATTATCAAATCCAGGATTGAGTTCAAGATAAAATGAATGAATGCTTAAATTTTGAATGTACACTTGTTTTAGTAACTAGGGCACAGAGCAGGAAATAGTAGATATTGGGTTGTTGCAAAAGAAACGGCTACTTACTGTAAGATATGACATATTAACTGCAAGTCAGATTTCAGAGTTGAACAAGGCGAAACTTGCTTTTGGAGGAAACATTTGTGCTTACAGATACTTTTTATAAACATAATATGATCTAGCAAGAAATATCCAATACCGCAGCATAGCTTTTGTTTCACAGACTTGACAATGTATACATGGCTAAGTTATCAAACAGTTAATGAGAGGTTATTACAATGAAGCATAATCAATAAATTTTCTACTGATTACCTGTTCATCACATAACAATGCTAAAGATTCATAGTGCTTTTTGACAACACGCAAGTTTTGTGTAAATGAACGAAAATAACTCTCCAAGCTTGCTTCATTCAAAGCAAGACTTAACCAGGCTCTTCCACGCTGAACATCAGTATCCACATTCTCTAGCTTTTCTAGGAACTTCACATTGTTACTGTGCGTGAATTCTTTTACGAAAGCCCAGTAGCCTTTGTCAAAATATTTTAACCTGAAAAATTATATTCAGAGCATTAAAAAAAAATACAGAAATTACATTTAAATATGAATTTTAAAAAAAATTCATAAATAAATTAGCTTATATCGAGGTAGAATTTAATCCCTGAAAGCTGACAATGCTTTAGCTATATAAAAACTACTCTGACCAAATATTAGTGAAGTTCCTTTTTTATGTAATTTATGCATAACTTTATGTTCAGGCACTAAAATACTTCATGTTAAAACTATTTTAACTTCACAGATTTCCATTTATTCCATATATAATCCCTATGTAAAACTACAAAACTGTTTCTTTAAAATACTGTATTAGCATATACCTGTATTAGTAAAAAAGAAAAGAAAAAATTTAGTCAGTAATAAGTTCACTATGCAATACTCATTGCATACACAGCACACTAGTACAAGATACTTTTTACTTGCTATGCAGCAACGTTTGAGAATTTCTTAACCATATTAAAAAATTACAGAAATCAATTTTCAGCTTCACAAATATGAAGAGAAATGGAAATACAAATCAAAAGTTCAAAAGTGGGATTGGACAGGGCCCGAGATTAACTGCATGACAAACAACAGTCACCAGCATTTAATCACAGTAAGTAAATGTTACTTTTTAGACAAGACATTTTTTTTTTAATTCGATGAATTGTTAGTTCAGGTTGGACCATCTATACTAATGTTTCTCAACGTGGGGAACACGCTTCTTAGTTTTGTTCTATTTATATTTAAATTGTGAAAATCAAAAACTTACCCATGTAGAAGTGCTTTATCAAGACTTTCACACAGTTGTTTTACCTCCTTCACATCAGCTGAAAGTCCATCGTCTTGATTTTGAAAACAACTGTAATGTTGAATCTATAAAGTAATGCTTCTGTAAATTCTTCTCCACAAAATGGAAAGTACAAACTAAATAATAACATTATATTCTACTAAGAGTTGAAATCAACAAATGAATACTAATGTTATAACTATTAATTTGTTATTACAAATTTAAAACTTCATGATATTATAAATACAACAATACTACTACTTTAAAAATTTGCAGCTTGAATGTAACAAATTTATGACAGCACAGTACAACATTTTCTATTGTAAATTGTTCCTTTTTATTTATTTTTTTTTTTTAAGTTTTCACATAAACTTTTCTCGGAAGTTTTTTACTGAGTAAAAAATTTAATAACAATTGTAGGTTCTTAAGATCACAATATATAATGATTTCATATTATTATATTCAAACCTTTTACAACA
>KK121761.1:437447-478906 GCA_000611955.2 Stegodyphus mimosarum
GTTTTATATATTATTTTTTAATAAAAATTAATTTTAATATATTATATATAAAAATTTATCATGCGCCAAATTATTTTCTCAGCAACAATCAGAAACAAGTAGGTAACAAAACATACAACATATGCAATACACAAAAATAAAAGGACAATATTAAAACCTTACCCCCTCCTCCAATTTACAAGTAATTTTTACTATACCATACAAGGAATGAGCGAAGAAAAATACAAATTTTTATGAGACACAACCAAGTAAAAAATTATGGATTCATCTCTAAATACCAAGTAACTGAAATTTTAAGTTTAAATTACAAATAAAAGAGTTTATAAAATCATATTTATAGGTAATTTTTATTTATAGCAAATTTTTGCGGTACGCTTAGAAAAGAACGCTTTAACAGACAAAAAGAACAAATAAAATAACCCAATAATGTAACATGTTTAGAATAATCCCATTATTTATATACGCGCTTGATTTTGGAAGAGATAAACATGAAAGCATCTGCATTTAATAACGGTATTTCAGTTACATCAGCAAATTGTTTACAAACAATAACAACACTTCAGATTCTGCATTACTGACCTGTTTCACTGCTATTTGAAGTGTAAACAATATCTGATCCTTCGAATCCTCGTGCGTATTAAAACTAGACACTGTACCTGCCACTGGTATAGTGGATACCATTGTCATAAAAAATTATACACTTTTAAGTAAACACTAAAATAATCATTTTGAAAGAAACAGAATGCAATAGCATATCAGCTGAAAAAATAAGTAACTAGCCGATGATTACCAACTATTGCAAGAAACTTTCAGTATGCAGAATGTTGTGTGTAGTAGTAGTTGAAGTCATGACTTTAATTTGTCAACCAAGAAAAACGATAACTTTTCGCAAACCTGAGTAAAAACGACAGTTGTATATGAAGTATTAAAATGAGGGCTCATATCACACAAACAGATAACAAATGTGACAATATCGAAATCCGTTAAAAATAGGTGTTGTAAAGGACAGTTTGAACAGACTTAGACATAAAAACAGGGTACATTTAACCTCATGAGTTTTCCAAATAAAGTTACTATTAGTATGGCATTTACTTAAGCATTTCTACTCCTTTTCATTCTAATAACGAGAAGCTGAGACAATCTTGTAAATGTGCAAAATAGAAATCGAATTCGGGTCAAATTAATTATATAAAAGTTTGACAATCCAAAATGCTATTACATAAAATATTTTTTATGTATCATTAGAATTTTCGTCTGAGCTAAGGGAAAATGAGGCTCGATAATATTTCAAATCTTTTATCTGAAATAAAACTATTGAAATAAAACTATCTGAAATAATACTAATAAACAAATTGATACTGAGTCGAGAACAACCTGCGATTAAAATTGAAAAATTCACCTTTTGTGCCAATAGCTTATCAATAGCAAGTTTGTTCCCTGATGGCCAATATTTTTTTTTTAACTAGCCGGGTGCTTTATTTAATAGCCTTGCGTTATTATAAGGACCGGAAGTGGTGACTATTTCATTATGAAAGCACCTAATATACGGCCACCGTTGCCTCCTATGAAGGGAAAACCATGTCTCAGAGTCACTAATCACTATGCCGACTGGGAGGCTGTACATGGCTAATATTTCCTTACTCGATACAAGTGTATCAAAATGCAACTCGTGGCTGAGGTCTCCTTTCAACGAAGTAAGTAAATCAAAGCCATATATTGGAAATTTTCGTCAGGTATAAAAGGATAACGCTTACTCCACGAAAATTTGGGTTCATTGAATAGTATCGAGTTCTTCCTCAGCTTCTGAATTCCAGAATTTGATTTATTCTAATTATTATCTACTATTTCAGACAATGGTTTAGTTCCTCTGTAGTAGACAAATTTTGGAAATTTTCAGGAGCTAAGTTATATCCAAATCGTACAGGAAATATTACCTTGATATTATGTTGGCCAAGACACTATGCTGCCAGAAACTTTAAGAACATACATACTTTAGGATCTAAGATTTATATCTATTCCCTATATCGAATACATCTTTGATACTTTTCTATAAACATAAAAAAACAGCCATACGGCAATGGCAATAATAGATCCTAGAATAAAGCTGCCTTGGCTTAAATAAATAGCAAAATATGCTCCACAATATACAAATTGCTCCTGAAAACAACAACTGATATTGACTGAATTCAGGATTAACCCTCCAATAGACATCGTTACTTTACTCCATTCACTTAGTAAATAAAATTGTATTTTAATTGTAAAATTGCAAACGGTACGATATATTGCCAATACCTACACCGATAGGCTACTACGAAAATCCCTTAGCAGAGGAAAAGTATCATGGCTGTCTCCTTAGAGGAAGTACGCCATCGTTTGACAACCATATTTGTAGCTACCATAATGAGCTCTTTCTCTCTTGTTTGGGGTCAAGGCTGCTCTCCGTAAAATATCCCTTCCTTGTACGGAATATTAAATCATGCGCATTTTTTCTGCATTTCATTTAAACTTTTGAATTGAATTAAATCTACTTCGTCGATAGCACATATTCCACAAGAGAATAAATGCAGTCTTTAAAATTCACTATATTTGTTTACCATAGCGACACTCTGGCGCTAGGTTCACTTAACAGCGTTACATCTCATTCGTTTTCTAACTCAGAATGCACAAAAATTATATTACCTGAAGAATTATCTAACCGTTGCCACATGTTCTATTCAAACCGTATAATAAATCTAAATAATATATAAAAGAAATTAAACAAATAGAAAAGAAGCGGTTTTTCACAGACGGTTCAGCGCCGCTTACCTAATGCGCATGTGCTTCTCGTAAACATTCTCTTCTGTTCGAAACAGACTGACGATAATATTTGCAGCAAATACGAAACTCTTATTTCCTCGAATTTCATTAGAGATATATATCTCATTCAATTAATTCAGTTCTGGCTTCGCGGCAAGGCAAAAATACATAAAAATTTAAATATTTTCATTAAAAATTGAAAGAGACAGAAAAACATAAAACACCAAGTAAAGTTAAAACAATTAAAAAAACAATTTTTACAATTAAAATTACAGTTTCTAAGCAAAAACAAGCAATTCGGCCAGCAGGCAAGAAGGCAGATTTTTCGGTGCACTGAACTGAAAGTTTAGTTTTGGTCCCACTCGGGAAAAAGACATTGAAGGTGCAGAAACTGACTTTATTCACTATTCTGCTAAGTTCCAAATGTAAACAAATATGGCTGCTATGGTAAAAAATAGGCTTAACCGCACTTAAATAATTTTTAAATTGTTGATAATTCTATAAATATTGCATGCAGATTAAATAAAAGAATAAAAACCTTAACCGGAAGATTAGAACAACAAAATTCAATCATTTTTAAAACAATAAATGTATAAGCTCACCGAGCTGATAAAAAAATTGAGCTCACTGAGCCGAATAACAGATTGCATATATATATACACTTTTGGTGCAGCCGATTGCAACCAAAAAGAGAGGTGCACAACTACATGTTATAGCAGTCTTATATACAAAATTTCAACGTTCTGCGATTACTCGTTTTTGAGTTGCGCAAGATACGTACAGCCGCCACAAAAAATATCCCATCTGAATGCATTTAAATCAGTTTTATAATTCGTTTGGGGAGAGAGTGTCCTTTATTCTATTCTTACGTATAGATGTCACGCAAAAACATGGTGAAATGGCATTTGATAACAGTCCAAATGGATATTTTTGTTGAAATATGGTACACGGAATTTTTCATGATTGCAATACTTCTTCGTACAACGAAGTAAAAAGTGATCCTTAAGTTCTGCATTTTACTTTTCGTTTTTTCCATAATCATCAAGTAAAATAAATTCAATGGCCAGATATGTATAAAACATAAACCATAAAGTAAAGTAATAAACAAAACAAAAAAGAAGAAAAAAAGAAAATACAGTCTCCCCTCCGTAAAAAAGTGCAAGAACATGTTTGCTTTTGCCATCTGATGCTTCTAAAATTTCTGTCATTAGATATATATTTCAAAAACAAATTGATCAACATATATGTTGAGTTTCATTCCATCAACTAACACTCCTAAACTCAAGTATCAAATGTGACCCACAGCAGAGGGGTAAAAATTTTTCTAAAAGAACAATGTTGTTGTTTGGTTGCTACTAACATTTTGTGCCCCCTTCCCCACATAAATGGTTGAGGATTTCTGAATACTGACGTTTAATTTCAAGATCGGTTCATGGTGATGGAAAGGGCTGATTGCGTGGAATTGGGGGTTTTCCTTAAGTATCATACTAATTTGAGTTAATTCCTTTAGAAAAGAAAGTGGCAACAAAACAAAGAAGACCTGTTTTCTAACAAAACAAATCTACGTGTGCAATCCCGTGTGAAACAAATTTACCCTTAGCCGTGTTTTACACTCTACACTACTTGAAGACATACGTGCTGCGCCATGAAAGTCTGAGTAGAATGTTGTGAAAAATTGACAAAAAGACACAGAATCCACATATAAATAAGTCACCTGAATTAAAAAAAAATAATAATTCAGTGCAGCGATCCATTATATGTAGTGATCAGTAGGAAGTAAGGCCACCTCTTTCGGCGATGGAAGAAGCAGCCGGGGCACAGATAAAATCAGAGTGCAGATAGTATAGTGAGAAGATGAATGTATAATTTATCTGAGAGTTGTATTCAGAGAAACGGTAACAACTATGGAAAATGGTACAAAACAGACGCGTTCGGAAGCAGATCTAATTTGTAATTATTCTATAATAAACAAAATACAGCGACTGCATACCTGGTACACAAATTTTATTGATTATTTTATAATTGCACTTTTGAAGCTCCGAATTGAAATTAAAGCGGTGTAATAAAATTAAAAAATTTTAAAGTTATATACAATTGATCGATGTTCGATGTATAGATTGCTATTCCTTCGTACAAATACCATATACATAGTTTGCCAGATTATACACCATTTACTTTCATGTAAAATGTAGATTTGCAAAAATACTGTGTTCTAAAATTAACAGTGGAATTTTTTGATAGATTCCAGTACCGGCAATAAAATAAAATAATAATAATAAAAAAGACTGAATATACAGATGCTTACATTTTAAAGACTACTTGTTTAGTTAATTGATCTCGGTTAACATACACTCACGTTTGTGAAAATTGCAACACCATGAAGGACTTACGCGAGTGAGCTGAAATTTTCAGGAAATGCAAAGTAGCGCATGATATGCAAATGATTAGAATTGCAAATCCGTAGCTCATGCGTACGCTGAGCAGCGCCCTCTGAACGGCTGATGGATCCGAATAAATAGACGGCTGTAGCGAGGCGTGTATGGTTATCGGTGGTTATCTGCTAGTGGTAAACGTTAACTCAATCTGTACTTATGCCTCGTCGACGAAAGAGAGCGAGATTTGAACAACTTACAGAGTTTGAACGAGGGAGAATCATCGGCTTTCGTGAAGCTGGATTGTCGTATCGTGCAGTAGCCTCTCGTGTGCAGCGTAACAGCAGCACAGTGATGCGCGTTTGGAAGCAGTGGACGGACGAGTGTCGGACAACTCGGAAATCCGGGAGTGGACCCCGAAATGTGACGTCAGCTCGCGATGATAGACACCTGGTCCGCATGGCGCGGACGGACCGTACAGCTTCCTCTAGACAATTGGCAGCACTGTGGTCAATAGCTACAGGTGTTTCATTGTGTGCTTCATCAATTCGTAGACGTCTGCTGCAGTGTGGACTGCGCGCACGGACTCCTTTATACAGGATCCCCCTAACGCACGACCATCGCCGCCTGCGGCTACAATGGGCCAATCAGCATAGAGACTGGCGTGCTGATTGGCAGCATGTCGTGTTTTCTGACGAATCCCGCTTTAATTTGTGGTACCATGATGGCCGCATTCGTGTCAGACGCTATGCCGGTGAACGCCACCTTCCGGAGTGCATTATCGAACGCCACAGTGGACGAACACCCGGAGTTATGGTCTGGGGCGCCATAGCATATCATAGACGATCTCAATTGCTACGAATTGTGGGCAATCTGAACAGCAACCGGTATATCCGTGAAGTTCTACAGCCCGAAGCTGTTCCCTTCCTTCAAAGCTTGCCAGGCGCTGTATTTCAACAGGACAATGCCCGCCCTCATACTGCTCGGATTGTTAAATCCTTCTTTGCAGCGCAGCAGGTACAGCTTCTTCCTTGGCCTGCGTGTTCCCCGGATATGTCGCCAATTGAACATGTGTGGGATGTCATTGGTCGGCGTCTTGCTCGTGATCCTCGTCCTGTTGCGTCTGCAGACGAACTTTGGGTACGCGTACAAACGATATGGAATGCTCTTCCTCAGTCAGACATTCAAACTTTGTTTGACTCCATGCCACGTCGTGTAGCAGCACTTATTGCGGCGCGTGGTGGCCACACAAAATACTGATTCTGATCTCTTGTTCTTGTTTGTTTGCTTTGAACATTTAATCATTTATTTGTACCACTACCACTCAACTGTGTATTAAATTGCATTCAATTATGACGATTCCTTCTTGGTGTTGCAATTTTCACAAACGTGAGTGTATATCGCAAAGTTCTGCATAGTATATTATATTCAAAATGCTTTTAGGGTATTTTTTTTAGCACAAAGAGGCAATTTGCTCAGAAGGGCTAGTAATTTCGTTTTGGCATTTTGCGTCTGTTCGCTTTTCAAATTGTTGCCATCACATAATAGAGCCCTGCATTGCACTTAAAGAAATTAAATAATGAAGAATCTGCATGAATGTATGTATATTTCTCGCATTGTGAAAAAACAACGGTACCTAGAAACATAAAATTTTGAATAATGTACAGGGGCGTAGCTAGAGTTTTCAGCATCTGGGGACAACTGAAGATTTTGAGCCCCTTTCTATGTGCCAAGAATGAAAAACATTTCATTCTAAAAATTGTAACATCAGTTTGGCGCCCCCTGAATGCTGCGCGCGGAGACAGATGCCCCCCCCTGTCCCACCCTAGCTACGCCACTGATAACGTAGTTTTCCATTCAAAGAGGGGCATCTGGAAGCTCAAATTTGGAATTTGTTTATTATTTATTTTGTCAAACACTGAAGAATTTTTTCATTAACAGACTCAACGCTTTCAAAGTGAGCTATGGCAACACTGTACAGAAAAAAAAAAAAAAAAAAAACAGCGGCGAAACTTGTGTATCGGAAATTCTAAAGACATACTCTTTTAAATATTTTGTGATATTGCTGTTGAACTGAATTTTAGGGTTTAAATGCGAAGAACTTGATATTTAATAAGCAAAGGTAACATACCAAAACGTTAAATAACGCCCCTTTGGGCGCAATATAAAATCTGAAAGCTTTCAGGTTTTTTTTTTTCCCTTATGCTGAAATTAAGTATAATTCGAAAATTCTGAAACTTAACAGTCTTACTGCATATGTCATTTCAACCGTAATGTCAAGAAACAAACATTGCCCGTTTCGTTTTCGCGCAATTTCAGTGATAATGCTGAAGCGTTGCTGATAACATTATTGTTAGAAAGTTCAGGTATTTATGATAAGGCGCCATTGAGAGTTTTCATGCTCAGTTTTTTTTTTTTTTTTAAGGTTAAGAAGCTGACATACAAAGTTTTCTGTAATTCATGCATTTCGCTTTTCCTTTGATGTGCGGGAAAATAAGAAGACCATATTTTGTTAATTTTTGCTGTATTATATGTTTCTATATTTTTTAAATTGTCTTCGCCCTGGAGCATAAGTTCAGTGTCGCTATCCGCTTGAGAACTACAAGTATTTATGTTTATTAAATACTAAACTGTTGCCGAAATTTTCTATTAATTATGTTTGCTTTTTACTGCAGTACATCTTAATAATGGCGAATGTTAAAGAAATAGCTTTTAAAAATTTAGTCCTTTGCTTTATTTAGGCTTAAGACTTCGAGCTAAAATTATTCTTCCCATTCGCTATAATGTCTCTATACGAAGCTTGCTTGCTCTTGAAACCCCTTTCTGTGTAAAAAGAGTTATATTAAAATAGGTATTTAAAACTTGTTTTTAATTAAAAGTTATTTAATTTTTTCCATGAAACGCATTATCACCAGTTCATCAAATGTTTGTAGCAATATTTACAAGCAATATGCAACAGTGAATGACTAGTAAATTATTTTAGTCGGCTGAATTGCTGTCATTTGGGTGGATAGTTATAGGTTTGGGGAGCTTTAATCCTTCTTTTTCTCCCCAATCCTCTAATTCTAGGACCAATTCATTAAAATAACCTTCGATTATTTCCAAAGATTAACCATTTATAAGCACCAGAAGGTCATCAGCATAGGCTACCAAACGTATATTTTCAGGAAAATGTCTTTTCAATAATATTTCAATAAATCATTTGCAATGAGGTTCCAGTATAGAGGACCACTAGAAGACCACTGAGGGCAACCCTTACTAGAATCAATGATTATAGATTGACCATCTTCATTCTCGTACACAATCTTCTTTTATTAAAATAATCTATAATAATGTTTAAAATATTCCTTGGTATCTTCAATTCAAATAACTTGACAAGGAGTGACGGCCAACGAAGAGAATCAAATGCTCCAGCCATATCAAAAGAGACGGCCACCGCATGATCTATCTTTTTATTATCTCTTATTAATAACATAATATAATACATCCTCTGTTCTCCGCCCGCCATGAAAAGCATATTGATTAGAAGACATAAATTTCTTCTTTTTTGTATAATATTGTAAGCGATTTACAATCAATTGGTCCAGCACCTTTCCCATCACCTTTAAGAGACATATTGGCCTCATTCTATCGTTACTTTTACGTATGAGAACTAATTTTGCTATCTTCCAAATCTCAGGAAAGAGACCATATAACAAACACTTATTGTTTAAATGCTAAAAAAAGCTGGCATAAAACTCAACCAACATCGTTACGATGCCCGCGTGTATACAGTCCAAACCAGGGGAGCTTCTTGTACGAAGCTGTTTAATAGCCGTCCGAATCTCATCCAGCATGAATTCTTTATCATCGGCATTATATTCATTTATTTTTTCTAAGATGAAATCAAAATTATTCTGTATAGGGATACTAGTTCCTAAAATCTCATCTGAAATTTAACTTATCACATCCTTTACATTTTCTTGTCGATTACCATCAACACTCTTCCTTTTTTCACCTTTTTGGTTGCGTGTTTAAAAAATCCATCATAATAACAATTACTTTTCAAAAAGTAGTTTAATTTACTTTCATATTTTGATTTCTTAATTAATTTTTTACACATTGCTAATTCCCTCTTATAGCAGATCCTTCTTATGAATTCTAATTTCTTCCAAAATGCATCTCACCTGATAGGATTTTCTCAGTGACCGAACTCTTCTCTTCAACCTAGTTAATTCCGGCGACCACCAAGAAATTTTATCATCCTGTCTTTTTTTAATACGAAGTAATTTATTTGTATGAAATACAAGATCTTTTTCCATCTCCAAAATAATTTTATCCAACTGGGACTTAGTACCAGTCCTTATAATTCTCTCCTGATAACTCATAATCTTACTTTTCATTTTTACACAAAATCTCTTGATACGAATTGGATTCCTCGTAATAGTACAAGAACTATTTTCTCTATATACAATTCCATCCGCATCTAAAAGTAAATATTTATGGTCACTAAGAGTCAATTCATCTGAAATAATAAAATGATAGTCTGGAATACTTATATTTGAAGAGCCGATCAACAAGTCAGTACATCCAACTCCAATTGTAGATGAAAAAGTGAGGGCAGAATCAAAATTATTGAATAATAAAAGATTTCTATATAAAATAAAGTCGTTCACTAAAATTCCTCTCGCATCAACCGATGCAGCTCCCCAAGTAAAATGCTTTGCATTTAAATCTTCAAAAATTAAAATTTTTGTATATAAATTTAATATGTCATCTAATTCAAAGAGATATAAATTTATATCTTCTGCTGGGGAAAAGAAAACACACACGATTCCATATGACTCTTTATAAGTATTAATTGTTATAGAGGTGATAACATCTAAAGAATATGTAGAGACATCAGGTATTTTTGGAAGCAGGAAGCTGAAGAAATGAGCAACGCCTTCCCCGGGAATCGAACCACGGACCTCTCGGTTACGCGTCGAGCATGCAGACCACTACACCACGAAGGCATGCGAAGAAGGCGGGAGAAATACCTTATATACTCCCCCTTTTAAAGGGCGACTGGGGTTTTGGGGACCCAATCGCCAAATTGCGGTGGTGGAGAATCATCATCCACCACCTTTTTTTAGTTCGGGCGCCAGTATAGAGACATTAGGTTTTTTTTTTGGAACAAGAGAGATGAAAAATATGCAATTTCTTTGCCGGGGATCGAACCACGGACCTCTGAAATACCGACTCAGTGTGCTGACCATTACACCACGAAGGCACGCTAAGAATGTGGGAGATATACCTTATATACTCCCCTTTTTAAAGGGTGACTAGGGTTTTAGGGGACCTAGTCGCCAAATCCTGGGTGTGGAGAGTCATCATCCACAACCCTTTTAGTTCGGGCGCCAGTATAGAGACATTAGGTTTTTTTTTTTTGGAACAAGAGAGATGAAAAATATGCAATTCCTTCGCCGGGGATCGAACCACGGACCTCTGAAATACCGGCTCAGTGTGCTGACCATTACACCACGAAGGCACACTAAGAATGTGGGAGATATACCTTATAAATTTTCCGCAATAAAATTAATATCCAGATTAACGACAATAATGGCCGTTCTCCCACAATTTCGATGAACAACTCTCCAATTTCTATTACTATATGCAAGGGCGCCCTCAATGCAATAGGGTTCTTGAATCAAAATAACGTCTGGGTCTTGGTCAAAATCTCATCAATCGCAGAGAGCTGTATGGCAGCTGCTTGACAATGAATCAAATTAATGCTCAAAAAACCTCATTAAATAAGGTACAACAAAGACTGTATCCAATAGAAATTCTAAATTTTAATTTAATTTAATTTAATCTAAAAGACGTCTAATGGTAAAATCTCTCCTAAAACCAGAATAAATTAAAATTAATCAAGCGAGGAAAAATTAAAGCAGAAACAAATCCGCAGTAAAATTTGTACAGTGAAACTCAAATATGCATCCCGCGGCGAGATATTAAATTGGTTAAACTAACATATAAGGACCCATAGTTAAAAACTCATAAGTTCATAAATTCATATGTTCCGTAATATATTTTATTTCTCTCGTAAAAACTGAACATTCCTTAGAAATAGCTTCGTGCCCATCATCTATATCCATTTTATTCCTTGAGTTAAAATTTTTACAATTAATACGTTTCTTAAATTTACTTTTACAGTCTTTGGCTAAATGAGAACCTAAACAGGTGTGAAAAACAGTTTCATTTTTGCATAAGCGTTTAATATAGCCAGAACGAAGGCAATTTGTACACCTCTTCGGTTGAACAAACAATCTGGCAGGGTAAGACTTCCACCCTACCATAACTCTCTCATTTTGCAAAATCTGGGCTTGACAAATTTTATCCTCATGAGAAACTCGATGAGAAGTAAGCTTCCTTCCATTTTTATCTGTATAAAAAAGAAATCTAGCACATCCCCCATCACAGGAACAGTCTTGTTTCAAACTTTCTAAAAAATTTTCATTTTCAACCTCTTGCGAAACATGATAAATAATAATCTTCGGTTTTATGAACTTACTTCCCCGAATTTCTACAAGTCTTTTAAGCGATGATTTGTTCTCAATAGCTCTTTCTAATTTCTTCGATTCCTCCACATCTCTTAATTTAACAACAAATCCTCCGTTCTTTTTTTCTTTAAAAAGAATCCACTATTTTAATGCCAAGATCCTTTGACCGAATAGAACTTGAGATTTCATCAAACACATCAATATAAAGAGTTTTTTGCCTTAATAATCAACACTGCGTCTCTGTTTATATCGTCATTATCTTTTTTAATAATTTCGCGTTTCGTACCTAAGTACGTTTTCCTTGTTCTCTTAACATTCAGAGAATCCGCAATATATCCTCTTTAATCTCTTCGGTACCAACTTGATAAGTCATAATAATATCCGTCTCTATATGTCTAAGATTTTGTTCCATGGCAAATTCAAAAATCTTATCCAGACCCTCAACAATTTTGTCTGATATCTCTTTGCTAATTCTAGTCTTTCTCATTCTTTCAACTACTTGATGCATGGTCTTAGTTACGGCCAATATACTTTTCAATGATCTGACGGATTCTTCAACTTCTGGATTCTGCAGCCTTCTGTTATTATCATTTTCAACTTCATTCATCTTTTCCCTTCCTTTTCTACGCTTATCTTCCTTTAATCTTTGACTGTTTGATAATCCCTCACAATTTCATTATTTTTCGCAATATCATTATCATATATCTCATTTATCTCTTCAACAATTAAATCCCGATTCATTACGTCGTTTTGAGTCAATTTCATAATTTCACCCTCCATTTTATTCAACATTAAAGTAAAATCAATGATCTCTGTATATGGGTCTTTAACACTGAAGATAATTCTTCCAGAAAACTCATTATATCAAATCAATTCTTCTCTCACCGTGAAAAAAAAATTTAAGCACTCATAATTTAAGTATGCAGATAAAAAAATTTTCCTATTCTAAATTAAAACAATATTCACAGATTTACAAAGACTATATAGCATAAAATCTTTTTCACAAATATAGAATTCTGCGCAAAGTAATAATAATAGCCAATAGGCCAAAAGATAAGACCAACGTGCAAAACACTCTTCGATAGTAAATAAGTTAAGGCTGACCCACATGAATTCTCAAAAAGCTCATAAGTAATATAAAGCAAGTTATAATTAATCATACAACGGCGTTAAAATTCAAAGCACGCAGAAATTTTTAAATAAGCTTCATGTAAATCAGGTAAATTCTCAAAAGCCTCAAAAGTCATACACAGTACAAGAAACAAGTTCAATATAAGTGTGAAAATACGTAATCATTTTTAAATAAGTGTTCAATTTACTTTAGGCCACATTCAAATTCAATGCACACCAATTTTACAGATAGGCTATATGCAAATTGAGTAGATTCTTAAAAACATTAAGAATCGAAGAGAATACTTAAAATAAGTTCAAGATATATGTGAAAAGTCCTAAGCAATATTAATAAAATATTCAGTTAACCTTATACAGCATGAAATTCCAATAAGCACAATATTCTCAAACAAGAGGAAAATAACCGACATAAACCGAAAAGGTTTTATGAAATTTGTTAAACTTCAAAAAAGTTTATGTCATTCAGACATTGATGTTAACCAAATCATTACAGGCCGTTTTCCTTTCTATTTTAAAAGGTTTAAATTACAAGAGTCTGACCTCTGTGATATCTATAAAGAACCGGGCACTGCGCAGCATTATGTGGAAGCAGGCAAATATTTTACTGATATCAGGAATGACTTTAAGAAAAATGATGTTTTTAATATATATGATATTTTAAATGATTTTGAAAGACTGAAAAAGTTTGCCAAGAAACTGATAGCGAAGATTAATCATGATAAGCTTGCAGTAGGGATTTTGATTTGAATTTTGTTTTTTAATTATGTTCTTTGTGTCTTTTTTTGTTGGAGGTGTTGTTTCTCGTTTGCTCTGGTGCAGCCCGCTAAAAGGCCATAGGGTAACGTAAAGTCTACCAGGAGGGTCGGGCTGCGTCCCTCATATTATATCATAGGTTTGAGAAGCTATAAATAGTTTAGTAAAAAAAATAATTAAAAAAATAAAAGCAACCTGAAAATTACGTAAATGACGAGAAGAAAACGGTTAAGTTATTTGAATACGTTTAAAGCACAGAATGCTGGTTTGTCAAAGGGAAGGAATCTCTTCGTGAAGGACTTTGTAAAGGCAACTAGCTCGTATTCAAGTTACACATGGAGAAAACCACGAAAACTAACCATACAGCAAGTCGGGGACGAATTCTCAATAGACGGGGGAGGGGGAAAGGAAGAAGTTTTATGGATAAGAAATTATCCTTAAAACTTGGCCTTCAAATATTTGACAGCTTTGTAGTCATTTGATGTACTTACTCAGAAGTCAAATTTCGATAATACTTTCCTCTTGGGACTGATTAAAATGTGATGTTTAAGGCGAGAGATTTCTAAAATCAATTAAAAAGAGATCTAAGTTTATTTTAAATTGAATAATTAAACTCTATTTAAATTTAAGAAAGAACCATCTTATTTACTTATGTATAACTGGTACATTATTTAAAAAAGCCATCATTTCAACTTTCGGCTACACTAGTCATTTCTGAAAGGTTTTCGGAAACTGGAAACTAGTGTTTGCTTGTTTAAAACATAGAATCAGTGATGCTTTCACTCCATCGAAATTTGGTATGTGAATTATTTTGCGCAACATTTAACAATTTATTATCTCTATACATATAATAAAACAAAGAGTCTATGTGTTGTGTGTGTGTCTTTCGTTCGTGTTGCGAGTAAGCTAATAGACCCAGGGACACGAAATTTGGTACGTAGGTGTATCTACACGAGAGCCAGTGCACCTCGAAGCGATTTTTTGGAAATTCGAATTCGAATTTTTTTTTATTTTATGTTTTGTGACCAAATCGCGTCATTTTGAGACATAATGGGCTACAGGAAAGCGAGATTTCACTCTATACATTTCATTTTTACATCGTCGTGAAGCGTAGACACTTAGTTATTTTACGAACTTAATATAAATTTTGTATTTCAATAAATCGATTAAATACGAATTTATTTAGAAAGGTGAGCTTAACACCTTTCCAGCGGAATGTTTTTTAAAAAAACTTATTTTAAAAAACGTGCTGTTTATTTACCTTTGATTTTTGGACACGTTGAACTTTAATCCTTTCGACTCCTTTTAAAAAAAGAATTTTGGAAAAATAATAATATTTTGTATTTTTTTTAAATTTTTTAAATGAAGCTTCCGAATACACTTCTCACATCTCAGATATTTTCAAATGTAGTTTTGGCAACAATTTTCCTTTCTTATTGTTGTTGACAGATTTTTGATGAAATTGCATCATTTTGAATAGTTTCATTCTTTTAAAAATTTCGGTTTGGCAACAATTTTTCATCGTATTTCTTATGTTACTGTTTTTAAGAGAAGTTTAAGAAATTGAAAAGTTGTTTCTTTTTTGCAACGGTAAATTGTTTAATTACTTTATTAGGATAATTAACATTTGTATCAAGGGATATTGCTTATTTCATTGTAATATTATACAAGTTAAATGGCTGTGATGTGACTGCTGACACATTTCCTCAGAAGATTACCTAAAGTATCTTAACATTTCAAAATTTCAGAAAAAGGATCATTCAAACTATCGAGTAAGAAAATGTTTAAAAATTTTTAATTCAAAATAAAATTCTGGGTTAAAGAGACCTTGGTTATGCGGCCAAAGCAGAAACTCTCTCGGCTATAAACGTATTTTCCTGAAACTTAATTATCCAGTTTTCTTTCAATGCCGTGCTTTAATCTTTTCCTTATACATAATATTACATATTTTTAAGATTTGGTAGAGATAAAAAAAACCTGAAAGCTTTCAGATTTTATATTACACCTAAATGAGCGGGTTTTTTTTTCCCACTTACACACACATATAGACTTCGAGAGCCGTTTCGAGAGCATTTGGGCGAATGCCCCTTAAAATATTTAAAAACAGCCTATTTTTAGAATTTCCAATAAATAATCTCGCGAGCTGGAGATTTAAAAAAATTCTTCCTTATAATATTGCCACAACTCGCTTTGAAATCTAGGAGTTTTTTAATCAAAATATCGTTAAAGTTTCACAAAATATGGAATAGATTATAAAACAAATTCGAAATTCCGAACTAGGGCTTCCAGGTGCCCATATTCGAGTGGAGAACTACGTTATTCAAATTTTGATGGCTGGAGAACTACTTTATTCAAATTTTTCTGGCTCTAGACACAGTCATTTTTTCACAGTGTGGGAAACATACATACATTCATACAGATTTTTCATTATTTAGTTTCTTTAAATATTATACATGGCGATAATATTTGGTGGCAACAATTTCTAAAATGAAACAGACATTTAGAGTGAACCAACGCAAAATTCCGTATCGAGACTAATAGCTCTTCTAGGCTAACGCCCCTTTCAGCTAAATATAATTAAATAAGTAAATAAAATTCTGAAAGCTTTTAGATTTTATATTATACCTAAAGGGGCCTTTTTTACCGTTTTGTGATTTATCTTTATTTATTAAAGATCATGTTCTTCGTACTTAAACCATAAAATTTAATTCAACAGCAATATCACAAAAAAAAAAAAAAAAAAAAAAAAAAGAAAAGAAAAGAAGGAAAGAAAGAAAGAAACTTCAAACTTCGCGCATAAAATATTCGTGCTCAACTATGCACGCAATCTTAATGTGAATGGAGCGCTTTGAAATCGTTGAGTTCGTTAATCAAAAATTCGTTGAAGTTTTACAAAATATGAAATAGATAATAAAACAAATTCCAAATTTCAAATTTGGGCTTCTGGATACCCATATACTAGTGGAAAACTACGTTATTCAAAATTTGATGTCTCCAGGTACCATTGTTTTTTCACAATGCGAGAAACATACATACATTCATGCAGATTTTTTATTATTTGATTTCTTTAAATGTAATGGAGGACTTTAATATTTGGCGGCAACAATTTGAAAAGTGCTTCAGGCTCTTATAGTGAACCAACGCAAAATGCTAAAACGAAATTAATAGCCGTTCTGAGCTAACGCTTCTTTGTGCTAAAAAAAAAAATCTGAAAGCTTTCAGATTTTATATTTCGCACAAAAGGGCGTCGCTTTTAGCGTTTTGTGTGTTACCTTTATTTATTAAATATTTCTTCGCACTTAATCCATATAAAATTCAATTCAACAGCAATATCAGAAAATATTTATAAACAGCAAAATTGCCTATCTTTAGAATTTGCGATATGCAATCTATCTCGATAGAAATAAAAATATTTCTTTTTCCCTAGAGTATTTGTTGCCATTGCTCACTTTGAAATCGTTGAGTTTGTTAATCGAAAATTCGTTAAAGTTTTACAAAATTTGAAATAGAAAATAAAGTAAATTCGAAATTCAAAATTTGGGCTTCCAAATGCCCATGTTCGGATGGAGGACTACGTTATTCAAAATGAGATGCCTCTAGATAGCGTTGTTTTTTCACTCTGCGAGAAACATTCATGCAGATTCTTCATTATTTAGTTTCTTTAAATATAGTACATGGCGATAATATTTGACGGCAACAGTTTGAAAAGTGATCCAACGCAGAAAGTGAAGAGACGCAAAATGCCGTTTTGAGATGGATAGCCCTTTGGGCTAAAAAAAAAAAAAAAAAAAAGGGGGGAAAAAAAAAAAGGTGGGAAAAAAAAACCTGCACAGAATTATATAACATATTACAATCTTTAAAAATTGTAAAATAAAATAAAATAACTGAATCCATTTTTTCTATTCAATAATTCAATGAGGGGAGAGCCGGACCAAAATGCTTAACTCTTTGTGCCTCACTAAGCCTCTTTGTAAAACGCTCTAATTTATAACATTTCAGTTAGAAGAATGAAAAGACGCAAAATTTGGGAGCTGCTCACGAAGGAGTTCTAAAAAAGTTAACTCTTCTTCTCGCACAAAAGGAAAGAGTAGAAGATTTTACTCCTGAACATAGAACTACCTAAAAGTTCTAACTTCTAGAATCTTCCACTGGATACCGTGGGTATGTTAGGTAAGGTTATTTGAATACAGGCTATTACCTATGTGGAGGGATGTCTTCGTGAAGGTTATTTAATGAAAAATGGCTCGTATTCATGTTACATTTGGGGAAATCCACGAAAACCAACCACGCAGCCAGCCCGTTCGTGTCGCTTTGAACTTGGGACAAACTACCAGATTCAGCAAGCTTAAATGTTTTGATACGGGTGGGGCTTGGATTAGCAAGAATAAAAGAATTTGCGGGTTCTGACATCTGGCTTCAAATTCCTTAAGAACATTTTGCAAAAAGCGTCCTTTATTTCTAAAGGAATATTTCAAAAAGTTTTAATTGTGTGCTAGTTAATATTTTATACTATGAGCGTAATAAATAAAATAGATTTCTCATAATCTCTTAAAGTGTCGGCTGCAAAATTTCTAATTTGCGTTCACTATCATAATGTAATTGAGCATCTGTGATGAAATTTTAAGCAATATGTAGCTTGTAAACTTTTCTTTTTAAAACTTCATTCAGAAAATAACATATATTTTTAATTTTTTCGATAGTTTTCTGCTCTTATGCTCGAAAAAGAAAATTCAGAAACAAACATCGCAGTTTTTACAATTGAAATTCGCTTTGAGTTCGGTGCTAATTTTTCTCTCCAGGCAAGAATTTAGTTTCATAAGCTTGCAGCAATTGATACTATAGTTGTTTAAGCAGCCCAACCGGTATAGTGGTTAACGTTGCAGAGTGCCGCGCCGAATGGCCCGGCCTGCAATCCCGAAGTAGGCATGTAGATGTTTGTTTGATTCGGCACTCTGAATGCGCTCCATCGAAATTGGATGCGGAACTAAACCAAATCGCCCTGTCACCCGTTTGGCGCTTAAGGATATTGCCAACGGCTAGGCGTAATCTAGAGCTCCTTGCCACCAGGAATTTCGTGGGCTTGGGGATGACTACGTCAGACAAGGGAACATAAGCAACACTTTTATTCAAGTGGGGAAAACTTAATTTTGCCTAATTTTTCACATATTTTAATTTTTAAAAATTTTTCGTATGAGGTCATGCTATTAAAACAAATCTCTATAAAAAATATATTCCGGAAAATAAAGCTCAGCACATCACATACGGATTTTAAAATCGAAATCATAAAAACAAAAAACTCATTTCCAAAACCGCTCACAGTTTTTACTACGGTATTAAAATATCATCAAAGCCCTATATTTTCCATTCAAAATCCCGAACCACGACCTCAGCAAAATCATGCGTATCCAGCTAATATTTTTCTTTTGTAACAATAAACATCACTTTCAAGGTAGAATTCTGCCGTCTTTCACCCAAAGGAAAAGTTAAAATATTCTTTATCTCAACTGGAGAAGCTTCATCTTTGGACTTTTACATACGTCAGGACCCTAAGGGGGTTAATTCAAGAATCTGGAAAGCGTAGCAGTAATGCATCTTCCTCTGCATGCCAGAATAACCAACAAAGTATCAAATATTCTTTACTGACATCCCGCTGTTAATTATTACACCTGACTCTCGCTACGTGTAAGGAGTAGTAGGGGCTCCAAAATATGATACGTTCCTGGATTAGAAATTTTTTATCGTAAATTTTTATTCGAAGTGTTGCAGTATAATTTGTAATTTTCACACTTATAGTTTTCTCCTCTTCCACAGGTGTTAAAACCGAAGTATTAACTTTAAAGCACTCCTACTCTGATTTAAGATAAATGTCAGTTTTTATGACCACGAACTAAATTTTCCTCTAAAATAATTATACAACCATTAATAGTATTTGACCTTCCATCACAGGCTACGAAGTTAATTAAGAAAACTTTATAACCTTACAGTTCTTTAAAAGCTGTAATTTTCGAACGCAATATAATGAGTTCAACGTTTTCGCTTTCCCTTCTTTGGACTCCCATTCCGTACCTATTTTTGAGTTCAAGGACGATCGACTGCTTTACGTTCGAATAGTCACCTGCCGCAACGTGGTATACTGATAAAAGAGTCGGAAGCAAGTATTGCTTGACGCTGAATAATTTTGCGACAGTGACGAAAGCGATGTTGGGGTTACAAGTGATTAAAAGCAGACATAATGGAAGCGTGCAGGGAGTTTAATGTAAACGAATTGAAGGAATATAATAAGATGGCCAGAACAGTAAAAAAAAAGGGCCGTTATTTCATCACAAACAGTCTTGCAAAACTGCTCCAAGCGTGCTTCATAACTACAAGATTAAAAAAAGAACTATTTTTAGCGTACACTATCGTTTATCAGGATTATAACGGTTCTTAAAACATACAAATATCTTTTCAATTTTACGTCATTATCCCCCTCCCTTTTCTTTTAACTCCCCCAAGTAAAAATATCAAGGGGATATTATTTCAGTTTTGATAAAATTTAGTTCGCGATAAATAGAGGGTGTTGATGCCAATCGGCAGCAAGTAAGATCTTTCTCTTATTTTCAATATTATAAAAGTATGCTGCCGAACACAGCTTAAAGTAACCTTTAAATATCAATTTTATTACAGTTTGAAACAAGTACTATTTCATCGTGTAAATATCTGGAACAAAGTAACTTTTCTAACAGTCTGTAAAAGAGCAATTGCAAAATTTCTAATTTGTGTTCGTTATGGTTTACATTCCCCCCTTTTTTTTTCAAATGATAATATACTTCTTTAATATTTTTGATAAAAACAAACTCCGAAACTTTTAAAACTTAAATTCTTTCTTTATATACAAACTTCCATTTTACTTAACCGATGTTTAGTTGTATGAATTGCCAACTGGAAATATTTAAGGAAAAAAGCGAATTATTTTTATGATTTTTTTTATAATATTTCGATGATAAATATTTTTGGAAGTTCTGAGCTCTGATCTGATTTTTTTAAACTGTAATGTATTTAAAAGAGATGTTTCTGTTTATATTTTTAATTTAATCATTTTAAAAATTATCTGAAAAAGTTCCGATGAACTTATAGTGTTTAAATTTTAGTATTGAACGGAATATAAAACGATTTCCCACCTTCAATTGCCATACTGAAAACTAAATCCATCTGAAAACTATGCCATATTGAAAACTATACATATGTAGTATATATATATTAGTATATATATGTATTCATATGCAAGGTCTTGGGTTTATGAAATGTATCTAGATAGTTTATTGCTAATTTCTTTGTTTATACGTTAAAAGGAAATATATTTGCTTAAGTTCAAAGACTATGGCATTTAGACAATTTAATTTAATATTCTTTCAGAGCTGTTTAACATTCAGATTTATATAGCTGAGGTTTCTTTTAAACTCAAGCTCCTTTCTTCCTCTAGTATCCACCAGCGGCCAAGCGGTAATATCGTTGAACACTAGTAATTCTACCTGGGTTTGATTCCAGGCGAACGAGCTTCATTGCATGGACGTTTCATGATTTTACCCATGCATTAACATGAGCCAGTTTTCCTTAGAAAGTTCTCCACCAAGGCATCCCTTCCCTTGAGCAAGTAGCCCTCGTATGCTTTGTCATAACTAAATACTAAATCAAAATATTTCTTCTTTCCCTTTAAAACATTTTTCCAAACTGCAGAATCGTCTTATCCATGAGACCGTCTTATAATCCAATTCTAATTTTTTCTAGGAAAACGCTTTCGGAAATGCAGACACTTTTCATTTCCAGATTAATATAACTTTTTTTAAAGGAAGTAAAGTGTGGTAAATTTTCTTACGGGTGATGGCGTTCTCAAAAACAATGTACCTAAAACAGTTAATATTGCAATTTTGACTATAGAGTAATAGGTGATACAAAAATATAATTCTTTTTAGGTATTGTGGTAACGATAAGAGCATTCACAAAAGGTCATTAAAAAGTTTTTTTTATTTTTTTTTTAGTGAAAACTATAACGACTAAAATTTTGTTGCTATTTTACGCGTTTAAAATAGTGGAAATTCAGCCTTAGATAGATATTGATTTTATAGAAAACAAAATACATGCATATAAGATAAAATTCTAACTTTATTTAGCAATATCCCCTTAAGTTTTAATTTTTTATTCGGTTATTTCGCCTTTCTGCTCACAAAAGTACATCCTATGACAGCAAAAATGCAAAACCATAAACGCATACGCAGAAAGTGATGAAAATCGGCAAAAGAAGAGTCATCTTCATCAACAATATGTGATGTTAATTACAATATGATACACACATAAAAAGAGCGACTATACAGTGTACGCACTAAGTTGTAAGACCATAGTTTATGGCGATACAGGCAGCAACACGTCTAGGCACAGACGCAAAAAGCGTGCGGATTGTCTGCTGAGGGTTAAGTTTCATTCCCTGTTAACCGTTTGCCACAGTTCGTCTTTTGAATGCGGTGGTGGCAACGCACGCGAACGATATCCAGTCACGTCCCAGACATGTTCTATCGCCGAGAGATCCGGGGAGGAGGCCAGGGAAGCGCCTGGTACCTTGCAGGGTATGTTGGCTAATGCGCGCCGTGTGTTATCTAGCGTTATTATGTAGGTAAATGGTATGTGATGCTTATTAAGTATCTCCTGCAGAAAAGGTAGTCTTACCGGAGCAACGTATCGTTGGGCCGTCATACCGCCAACAATACGGACTAATGGGGATCCGCGATCGTAGACAATGGCGCCCTAAACCATGACCGTGCATCGTCACGCAGTCTGGAGCTCCACAGTTCTACACTGCGTGACGTGGCCGGATTGGACCTGTCGTAATGTTGCCGCCACCTAACTATCACTGCTTGTAAACGGATTTGCATTCTGACGAGAAAACGAAAGGAGAAGTGACAGTAAAGATCCGAAATGTAAAATAACTGGTTAATTAACGTAAAAGAACCTTTCGTATCTAAGGGTTTAATAGCCATGAATACTAACTCTGAATGAACGATTTTGGGTAAGGGTAGCAACGGGAACAAAAACGGCAGTTCCCTGTTAGTGCTCTCTCTTCATGTAAGCAGTGCTCAGATATCAGATCTGTGGTGTTTAGATTCTTCGGGAAGAGCTGACCCTATTGAAAATAAAACAAAAGCGGAATTAGAAGAATTTGCTTTCAAACATTTTATGGAAACTGTAGGTAGAGGTGAAGAAGGTAGATATCAAGTAAGAATTTTCTGGTTGGAAGGCCATCCACAATTGTTAGATAATAAAGATTTAGGTAGGAAAAGGATTCATAACACAGTAAGCTCTCTTAATTCTGCATATAAACTAGAAGACTATCAACAAGTATTTAGTAGGTGGGAAAAGGAAAACATTATTAAAAAATAAACTCAAGTGAAGATCCGAATAACAGTGGAAACTTAATTAACATTCATTTTTTGCGACATCAAGCTATTATAAAAGAAAATTCCACAGTTAAAATAACACCTGTTTTTGACGGATCAGCTAAAACTCGCAGTCCGATGTCTCTCGACGATTGTATCAAAAAGGGACCTAATTTCGATTGAACTCATTCCTTCAGTGTTGAACAGTATCAAGTGGGGAAAGACGGGAGGTATAGCGGATATCTGAAAGGTCTTCTTACAAATAAGCTTACATGAAAATGATAAGAATTTTCTGAGGTTTTTATGCTGTCAAGGTGGAAATCCAGCTTCTGAAATTTGTTATAGACATTGCCGGGGTAGTATTTGGTTTTTCATATAGCCCTTCTCTTCTAGTTTCTACACGCCAATTATATCAAGCAACTGAGAATGAGGAACTGGAGAGAAAAGTCAAGGATTCGATGTACGTCGAAAATTGGTTGACTAGTATAGATTCTTTTCCCTTCCGAATCTCAGAAATTGCAAAATTCAGCTAAATTTGATCTATAGGGGTGCGGGCACACTCATCCACCCTCACCCATAAAAACTGATTGCGAAGAAAAAGGCGTTCCAGTTTTAGGACTATCTTGGAATTCGAGTGATGATATGTTATCAACTAATTTAAAGACAATGACTGATGAAAAGACGATTCCAGTAACTAAACGAAAGCTTCCCCTCTTTGGTTCATACAATTTTCACACTAATGAAGTGTGAAGCGTGAACCTTCACACCAGTATAATTCCTGGTTATTGCTAAAAATTGTCAAAAGATATTGCTTTGTTATGCTGGAAAATTAAAACCTCGTAAGACTCGGAATTGCGCTCACATATCGCAAGAAAATATTAGAAATGGAAAAATCAACTATCAGAACTCAAGAAGATTAAAATTACTCGAAGACTATCAGTTTTAGAATTTCGATACGCAATTTTTGGAGTCACATGTATTTTGGGGCACATGCCAGTAGTCACATGCAGCATGCTTCTTGATAACAGAAGCAAGAAATGCAGTAATTTGTCAACTAGTGCAAGCAAGATCGAAGATAACACCTCCTGAAAAAGCAAGTATACCCCGGTTAGAATTGCGAAACGTTTTCAAGTTTTATTAAATGGGTGCCCTAACTGGATCAAGAAGAAGGATAGTTGGAGAATATTTGTTTCTGATAGGGTGTGAGAGAAATTAGAAGTCTGACATAAACCGATCAATGGAACTATGTACTAAGAGTATAAAATCTGGCCTATCTTCTATTTCGAGGATCGTCGGCGAAATTCTACTAAGGAAAATTGTGGAAAAGTCCTATCTGGCTGAAATATTCAAGAGATGAACGGCCGAATTTCGAAGTGATGCCAAATGACGAAATTGTAAATTCAAAAAGGAAGAAGATTGCATTATCTTCTAGAAATAAAGAGAAAACAAACTTCTTCTATCGAATATCTTCAAACAAGAAGATAGTTAGAATTGCAGCATGAATTTAGAAGCCTAAACTACCTGTGAAGAAAAGTCAAGGGCCATTAGCGGGGGGAGAAACTGAAAAAGCAGAAAAAATTATTTTAAAGAAAGTCCAAGAAAACTTTTCACTCTCGAAAGACGATAAACGACTACGGTCTCTATCAACAATTATCAATTCAGAAGGATTATGAAGAGTGAAGCCAAAGACTTTTATACGAGAAGATGAAGAAAATTCTAGAATTCCTGAAGCATTACTTTTTGATCACCACGTTGTCAAAAACTTAATAATGTGGAAGCACCAAGAACTGGCGCATGCCGATATACAGTGTTTAATGTCAGCTTTGCGAGAAGATATTGGATTTTGAAAAGTAGGAAAACAGTCAAGAAAATGATAAAGATATGCTAGTAAAAAGTACAATGCGAAACCAGTAAATGCATCTGCATGATTTTTACCAGAAGATTGTGTTTAAGAAGCTTTAGTTTTTGAAATCGTAGGTGTGGATCTTTGTGGTGCCCTGCATTTAAGAAATGGATATAAAACTTCGACAGTGTTGTTTAGTTGTTCCTTTTTATCTAGCTGTTCGCACTGAAATAATAACATCATGCCTACGGGCAGGCTTTTCTAGCGTTAAGAAGATTTATTGCCAGAAGAGCTCAACCTTGGAGAAGAACTAACTCTGAACTCTATAAATCTTTTAAAAAACTAGATATAGTAAAATATTATTCATATACATATTAATATATATAAGAGGATTCAGAGAATTAAATGGGCAGGACAACTGTGCAGAATGGATGAACATCGTGTAACTAAAAAGATCTTCTAGGCCAGACCATTCAGCACCCTAAACAGAGGTAGACCTAAACTTATGTGGCTCGACTGTTCGGAAACAGACTTAAGAATTTGAAAAATAACTAATTGGATGTCCACGACCAAGGATAGAAGAGCTTGGAATTCGATCCTGAGGAAGGCAAGGGACTACTCTGGGCTGTCTGGCCATTGAAGAAAAAGAAGAGCTCAACCTAGCGTTATCTATTTCGACAATGGAACACATTAGGTGGGAAAACCTAACGAACTAAAATCATTTGGCTGGCCCATATTGCAAACAAACAACTGGTGCTTAACCAAAGTGTTTAAAATGTGGTCAGGTATAAACGGAAAAATACGTGGGGCGTAAGTCAAGATCAAACATGGGACTTATTTGAAACCTGCCTAGAAATTATATGTCAATGACAAACTGTAAATGAAGAACGATCCCAATTTAGTGACTAGTGACTGTAGTCTAAATCCTTCCGCGAATACTTCAAATAATCCTACATGTATTAAAAATGGTGAGGTTGCCGATTTAAATAGCTTTTGAAAAAGAGACAATGAATGAACTTGTGACTCTGAATTTTGTTCGGTTATAAATCTTTGAATCTGGAAAGGGGCAGAATATCGCGAATGTCCTCCTACCTCTGGAACTTTAACGGACTCCAGATCTTGATTTCGATTTGCAGCTGCCTGGATTTTGGGTGAGCAGTATTGTTTGTAAAACATTCTAAAATGTGCTTGTAACTTTAACGCTTTATTAAATGTTTTCAAAATACTAGGATCATTGTTGTGAATTCTAACGAATCTGAGATTTCAGCAAAGAAGATTTTCTCCATCTGAGGACTCAGTTACAGAAACAGTAGAAGAAACCTCATGGTAAGTATTCACCGTACCTTTATTGAACCCTTTTACATCCATATTCGAATGTACTTTAACTTTCCTCATGGTTTTACTTCCTTCTACTTCAGAGTCATTAGGTTTTTTTTTTATGCCGGAAACGTGACAAATGAGAAATGCCTTCGCCGGAACTCTGGACCTCTCGAATACGGAGTGTGCTACCGTTACACCACGAAAGCATGCTGGAAGGAGGGAGAAAATACCTTGTAGTACAAAGAAAAGGAAGTATTGTAATTGTGAAACATGTCGGATATCATATTTCAACGGAAATATCCATTTTGACTGTCCCCGAATCCATATGGATGAATTTTTTGTGTGACGTCTATACTACGCACAGAATAAAGGACTCTCATATTTATCAAAACAGATTGTAAGATTGATTTAAAATGAATTCAAAGAGGTTTTTTTCCGAAACGTCTGTATATACTTACGTATATACGTATGTATCTCTCGTAATTCAAAAGCGATTACACGTAGAAAATTGGAATTTTGTACATGGACAAGGAAATTTGGTACATGGGCACCCTATGTGTGAAGAAATATAGAATATTTACACCTTTTAAAAAAAAATCTTAAAAATATTATTTAAAAAAAAAGAGTATGCAATCGATAAATCTATCAATACACCGATACACAAGTACATAATTTCAGTAAATGAATTGTTTTCGAATAAATTATCTCCACTCCATTCATACTACTGACGAGAAATCTTATTTTTCTAAAATATGGTTTGGTAAAATAGATGTTTTCTATAATTACTTACTTCATTATCTACTGAACTATTCCTTTCTTATTTACATACTTTATTAGTCCAAAAGGGGTTTTGTCCCTGAGGCACTATAGTTTTCGTTTTGAGATTTTGCGTCGGATCACTCTGAATGCCCGTTTCTCCTTTCAAATTGTTGCCACTAAATATTATCGCCCTGTATTATATTTGAAGAAATTAAATAATGAAGAATCTGCATAAATGTATATATGTTTCTCGCACTGTGATTAAACAACGATACCTAGAGCCATCCAGTTTTGAATGACGCAATCCTACTGCGAATATGGGCATCCGGAAGCCCAAATTTGAAATTTGGAATTTGTTTTATGATTGATTTCGTATTTCGTAAAACTTTAACAAATTTTTTGTTAACAAACTCAAGGAATTCAAAGCGAGCCATGGCAAAGTTGTACAGAAAAAACTTTTTTTTTTATCTCAAGCGCGTGAGACTGTGTATCGGAAATTCTAAAGATATGCTCAATTTAAAATTATTTTGCGATATTGCTGTTGAATTGAATTTTATGGTTTAAGTGCGAAGAACATAATATTTACTAAATAAAAGTAACACTCAAAATGTTAAAAAAAAAGTCCCTTTGGACGTAATTTAAAATCTGAAACCTTTCAGATTTTCTTTTTTTATTATTGATATTTTTCTGACCTAACCGAACAGAAGCGAATAAGTAATGTAGGATAAGTAATGTTGACAGTCACATATAATCAAATTGGTGCAAAGACATGCCACTATAGCCTTTATTTCCACGAGTAAGGTTCCATAGGGTTACGATATGAATGTATGCCCACTGTACGTACACGTCGCGTCTGTCTGGGACTATGGCTCGGTCGATCGGAGATTTCCCCAATTTTTATGTTTTTATTTTTGCATCTAGAGCTAAATATTGTTGGGGGATTCCCCAAAAACAGTCGTTTCTTACGCCCGCTTGTGTCATTCATTCTCATTTCTTTTCTTGTGATTGACTTTAAGTTGGACTGAAGTGAATGAATCGTTGTTATTTTAATAGTTTTCTAAAAGAGTTGAAAAAATTTCATTATTAAATCATATCAAAAAACAAGTAAGTAAATTTATTACTTGTTTGTTTGAGCAATTCTTAGAATACGTTTACTAAATACCCCAAAAGATAAATGTGCCTCGTGCAGTTCATGCATCTTAAAGATAAAGTGGATTTCAGCAGAGTAAAGACAAACAGGCTAAAACGGATGTAGTTTAGATCATGTCTGGATCCATCTTTAAATATATTGCACAAACTGATAACAGCCAAAGCTCATCAAAAGAAACTGATTTTCAAGTTGATGCAAAGAATGCTTCTGATGGTGTTAGTTCAACTTCAGGAAGCGACAGCGACAAATTAATGATGATAACTTATAATAAAGACGAATCAGGGAAAAAAAACTGACAATGACAATGATGATAAATTGCTAGTGCTTCGATTATCGAATACAGTATTTGAGAGATGTCTCGTATTGGAGTATATCTGTTCTTGATAACGTTCGAATTCAGATCTTAGGAAAAAGTGAATGCTTCCAAAAACAGAGAAAGGTCTTTTGCCACTGTACCTAGGGATGGGTCAAAAACAAAAGATAATGTTCGTTACCTAGCAAAATATTGCTTTTATAGAGTGATGCCTAATGGTGAAAAAATTCTGTGATCATGGATGGTTTATTCTCCTATAACTAATAGCCAGTATTGCTTCTACTGTTGTCTTTTTGCTATCACAAATAGTACTTATACAAAAGTTTCATTTGTGGCTGGGTTTTAGAAGCAATGAAAACTAAACCTCAAAGTACTCAATCGGAAACTTCAAATGAGAAATTCTGAGAAATAGATAACTTTGGAAGTGAGATTAAATGCATAGAACAATAGAAGATTCAGCCTTTCAAGTAATGGTTACTGAAAAACGGAAGTGGAAGCATCTTTTATCTAGATTATTGAACATAATTTTGTTTCTGGCTAAACAAAACCTAGCCTTTCGTAAACCTGATGAAGGATAAAGCTCTTGAAATAAAACAATTTTTTTAGAATTAGTTAAACTGCTCTTGAATTTGGAGCATGGTAAATCACCAAAAGTATCCTATTTATCACCAGCTACACAAAATGAATTCATAAATGTTTTTGGCGAATCATGTAAAATTTAAGCTTATTAACGAAATTAAATTGACTACATATTTTGGAATTATGTTTGATAGCACACCTGACATTTCACATATCTGAAGTGATTAGTTATGTGAAAAATAATAAGAGAAAAGTAGATATCAAAGAAGTATTCCTTAGAATTTTACCTTTACATGGAAAAAAAGCCGCTGATTTAAATGATGGAATTCTAAAGAAATTTAAAAATGATGGGTTAGATTTTATCATGCTTTGTTCCCAAGGTTATGATAATCCAGCTGTTACGAACAGCATACATGGAAAAGTGCAAGCTATTATTAAAGCAAAAAGCAACAAAGCAATCTATTACAAGCATTCAATTAACTTTGTGCTTTGTATATGTGCATTAATTTGTCCTTTATCTGCTATGTAAATATTCAATCAACAAGCATTTAATTAATTTATCTGGCCAACACTCATTTATAAAAAATCCATCATGTGTAACATTTTCTGAAACAGTAGACACAATACTCAACTTTCAACAGTAGACACAATACTCTCAACAAGGCATTGGAGTGTACATTATGCTGCAGTAAAACTATTCGCAGAAAAGCTTGATGGACTGCGATTGAGGAATTATGTGATTAGGAAGAACATTTAGAACCAGAGGTGTTGAACAGAACTTTATGCCTGCTGTGTGTGTTTTCACATTTCTTTGCTATCTTTCTTTTGGAAAGTTGTAATAAGGGAAGTTAATTGTACTCAGGTTGCACTGCAAAATAAAGACTTGAATGTTGGTCAATTAACTATTGAAGCACTTCGTCTTTACATTGAAGAAAAACGGAGTCAAACTGTAGAAGAAGCAATAGATCTTGCTATGAAAAAATCGATTCGTCGTTAAAAGCGTTTGGCCTGTGAGTTGGCCACCGATGCAAGACTCACACTGAGAGCTAAACTTTAAAAGGCTATGTTGGGGCTTGACCGATTCAGTACTGAACTCCAAAGCAGATCGAAGTCCGTTCAAGATACAGCTTCATTGTTCGAGATTGTGCAGACAAATACTATACTTTTGGCAAACATTGAAGAGTTGAAATTAGCTGTGTCTTCTAACTTTTATGATGAGGTTTCAGAAACAGAACTTCTCTTAGAGATATCAAGATTGAGAAGACATTTAAAAACGACCAAAGTTACAGCTTCTAACTGGGTATCTCTTGAATTTTTGAGATTCATTGTGGAATGGGATTTTACAGAATCTCTTCCGAATCTTACGGTCGCACTTAAGTTATTTGTCACACTTTACGTATCAGTTGCTTCGTGTGAAAGGAGATTCAGCGAATTAAAATTAATTAAAAACTACTTGCGGGCAACAATGACTCAAACGAGACTCAACAATCTTGGCATATTAACGACAGAAGACGAGGCAGTACAATATACAAATTTTGAGGACGTGGTTTCCGAGTTTGTGGCTGTGGAGTTCCTTTTTTCATTGTAGTCGGCAGTGTCAAACATATATATTCATATTTTCAACCGCCCCCTTAACTGGCTTAAAAGTCTTTACCCAGCCATTATTTTTGCAATCTTTAATCGTAGTCGTATATTTCTAGTGACAGAACTGCTTTAAATGACGGAAAAATTCGTGTTTTGACAATGTCAAGTTTAAAAAAAATTTTCGACAAATTTTCTAACTTTTAATGCTGTCTCCCGTTTCCTATGCGTATATTTCCGAAAGTTTTATACACGTTATGGAAAAATAAAATTATAAGAAGTTTGACTTTCGTACCACAAAACCCGACCGGAATATTTAATTTTCAAAAGTTGCGTTTTTGATGTCATTTTCGACTTGCCTTGATGGATCAGTTATTCAAGTTAAAATATTCGAGGAAACAAGTTTAAAGATTTGCTCAAAAATAGTTCATTACATATATTTCGAGGGATTTTAATAAATATCCCTATCCATCAAAGAGCAAAAATATTCTGCGACTTTACTCAGAAATACGTCAGTTAAATACACGAATGACTTACAGTAGCACACTGGCAACATACTTTGTTCGCCAGTAAGTTAATTACCCAGCCTTTGTTTGAAATTCCTTTTAAAATGTGTGTTTAGTATCAGTAAATATATACCTAACATTAAAATAAATAACCATGCAAGTTAGTTAAAATTAGAGTAAATAACGTATAATATCGGTAATTCAGATTTAGCCGTTAACTAATGGCAAGGAAACCACTTCATTCTTACAAAAAAACAGAGCGGGTGTGGTAGAATATGACATAATCGTCACGAGTACGGAACTTCTGTGTCAAAAGAATCATAAGAGTTTCGTCGCAGGGTTACATCTACATTTCTCATAAAACTAAACAGGAAGTAACCTTCAGAGACGGGAGTTGTTTAACTCACTGAAGCAATCATTGTGTCGCTCTTGAACAATTTTTCTTTAAACAAAAAGAAAGAAGAAAAACAGTTGTGACACATTTCTGTAACCGTAGCCTATATATTCAAGCAGCGGAATAAGTTTTTTGACTTTCCTCTGCTTCTAATTTCTGCACAGTAGAATTTCTCGCTGATTTCATTTCTGTGATTAAATTTATTTTTGCTTACACGTATCAGTTTTTTAACTATTTATAGACGAGTACTAAATTTGAATGAAGAAAAATGTGTATACATCAGGTCAAGATAAAATTGAAATCGGGTAAAATTAGGAAAAGCCCACTTCAGAGGGTAACAGGATTAATAATCACAGCTTAAAGGGACGATAGCATATGAAAAAAGTAACAATTTTTATCGTGCAGTGTTAGTGAAATGTATAATGTGAACCCAGAAACCCACTTAGTACGAAGAACGAGGAGAACGAAAAGTCGTTGTAATCACGGATATCTGAAAATCATAATGTTTGATATTTACAAGAACTGTTGAAATGAACGACCAACAACTACAATACATGCATCATATCAACGACGAAGTCACTCGCGTATACTCTATGTATAAGATGTCCGTCATGTCAAGTACTTTTGTAACTATGACGTTATGTCTGGCTGCAGAATCTTCGCAAGAGGTCAATATGTGTCTCATAAACAAGATCCCTCCTCATTGCGATGAAGCATGGATTGCATTGCTGATCGGCCATGTGAACAATTTTTGTAAACATCAAACCTTATTTCTGGTAAATGTCGTTGATTAAAACCTCTTTTCGTTCTCTATGTATTCGAACACATTGTGTTTCTGCTTTCGCACTCCATCAAGCACAGCATTGCGAAGAATGTTACTTTTTCCATGTTTTATCATCCCTTGAAGTTCTGACTGTCACTCTTGATACACCTTATTTATATGCTACAGCCAAAACACAAAGGCTATTTTACAAAGTAGCCGGCAATTTTTAGCATTGGCCAGATAAAATTAACAAACTAAAATAATTACTAGATGTTTTGGGTTCGAATGGGCGGGAAGGCATTTAATAACTTTGAAAAACTAAGTATATGACTAAATAAAGGGGGAAAATATATTTTTTCTGTTATGTTTGTTACCTTTTACCAATAACAAAATGCAGAATACATTAGAAAATCAAAAAAAGTGAAAAATAACAGTTTTCAACTAACTAGTGAGCTGATAGTTATCTTCCCATTTCAGGCTTTTTTATACGAGTTTATTTTGAAAATAGTCCCATTTCATCCTCTCTGGATCCTAAAATGCGATCAGAGGTCACGTTATAAGGTATTTCTCCCGCCTTCTTCGCATTCCTTTGTGGTGTAGTGGTCTGCATGCTCGACGCGTAACCGAAAGGTCCGTGGTCCGATTCCTGGCGAAGGCGTTGCTCATTTTTCATCATTGCTGCTTCTAAATAACCTAATGTCTCTACAACGTGATCGATATATATATAATTACGACAGATCTCTTCCCCTTAAATTTCGTTTTAGATTTAGCATTAATACCCCTGGTGTTAAGATCTAATAAAGTAAATATGAAATATTTGAATAATGAGATAAGGGGTTCCCAACAAGGTTGGTACTGATCTTCCTGGGTATGGACGAAATTTTAAAGGGGGTCAATGATGATGAAAGGTCAATAGCCGAATATGCACCTGCAACTGATTGTCATAATCAAGATCTCGTTGATAACAAAAAAACTGATAGCAAAAAAATTAATAATAAAATTTATACTTAATTGTTTATTGCTACAAAGCTGTATTATAAATAAGTATCGTAGTAAGGAAGAAATCATATAAAACGAACATAAGAGAGAAAAACGAATAAAAAAAATCTGAAAGCTTTCAGGTTTTATATTACGGCCAAGGGGACGAATTATTAACGTTTTGTGTTTTACCTTTATTTATTAAATATCATGCACTTCCCACTTAAACCATAAAATTCTATTCAACAGGAATATCACAAAATATTTAAAAAGAGTTAACAGGACTGAGTGTTCGGTGCATATTCTTGGCGAACATCTTCGTGTAAATCTTAAGTCCTGATCTTGAACAGGGAGCTGAATGCAGCTATGTTCTGTGGTAGAATACTGTGATTAAGTGGTAGAAGAACCGCACTTCAGAGGGATTTAAAATCCTCTTTTATTAAATCACAAAATTATTTACAGCCACTTCCCAACTCGGGAGGGGTACAGAAAATAATGACCGCCACTTGGGTCTAAGCTGAACAATCAAATAATTTAAACTAAAGCTAAATAGAAATTAAATCGTTGTTGCTCACAGAGCTATGAACGTGAGCTTGGCCTTTAAACTAAATGGTGCGTAGCAAGATTTAACCAATACTAATGCACTTAGAATTACTTCAATAAGTAATAGCGTAACAGCGCTACGGCTTAGAATTTAAATACTAGCTGGTCAGGCCAACGTTGAATAGAGTAACAGTGGTCTGAGACTAAAAGCTCTCTCACACTGAAGTAAAAGCCCTCTCACACTGAGAGGTTCCTACCTACGGTTTAAATAGAACTTGGCTCCCCTTCAAATTACCATAAAGCTGAAACGCGCGCTTATTCTAACGGTTGAATTGAGAACAGATAGAAAAAGGCAAATTAAAATAAAACTTTGTTAGTTTAACTAAAACCTTACAGATTATATCTTTAGAATTTCCGATACACAGTCTCGCGGGCTGGATGTTTTTTTTTTTCCCACATTCAGTGTTGCCGTTGCTCGCTTTGAAATCGTTGAGTTTGTTAATCAAAAATTCTTTTTTTTTTAAGTTTAAAGTTAAAAAAGTTAAAAAAGTTTTACAAATATAAAATGTAAAATAAAATAAATTCAAAATTTGGGCTTCCAGATGCCCATATTCGAATGGAGGATTACGTTATTCAGAATGCGATGTGTCTAGGCACCGTTGTTTTACACAGTGCGAAAAACATACATACATTCATGCAGATTCTTCATTATTTAATTTCTTTAAATATAATGCAGGGGTATATTATTTGAGTTTGAAAAGTGAAACGCCGTTTTATAGTAGACGACGTAAAATGCCAAAACGAAATTAATAGTCCTCCTCGGGAAATTGCCCCTTTGGCTAATACACTAACATTATTAAATATATGTTTAAACGAACGATATTTTTTGAATCTACAAATTTTTTATGCAATAAGTACTATAAAAAAAAAGTAAACCGCAAGATCAGAGGTCACATGATTGAATCTGCATAAATTACAACAATGGCATCCACCTCTCTTAAATTTCGCTTTTAGATACAACATTAATGCCACTGGTGTTAATATCTAATATATAAAACATGAAGTATCCGAAGGATGAGATAAAAAAATTTCTGAAGAATAATCGTGGTAAAAATATATTGTAAATTCTTCACCTTAAATGAAAGTGAAAAGTGAGAATTTTTTAGGGTTCGAATAGCGCAGGGCTTCCTAACAAGGTTGGTATTGACCGTACCCTGTTAGGAACCTTGTCTTGACTTTTTGTGTTATGTATCAATATTAATGGAAAAGCAACTAAAATTGCAGTCATTAATTAACAAATTTTTGATGAATGTGGAAAGCTTCAAAGAAAAGTAAGGAGGAGGGAAAAACTGCTTATTTTAATGGAATTCTCTTGCTACTAAATTATTTCTCCCCGCATGGATCATGTCATTTCGAAGTGCGTGTAGATTAAGGTTCTTCTCTGTCAGATTCCCAAAAGCTTACTTATTTTATGTGCGCTTTCATATCTTTTTGCTCTAAATCTTTCGTACTTAAATAACTGTGTAATGAATTGCACTTATTTAATGCTTTCAAACCGCAAATTTGTTTAATTCCTTATTTTGTTAAGTCCTAAATGTTAAAAAATTGGATAAATGACAAGAATGATTAACGATGGAATTATCAGTAATTTCCGTTTTCTTGGTACATTTGTGCCCTTTAATACGAAATTGAACATTTTGCCATTTACAAGCTAATAATTAGTAGAACATAACCCGTTTTTTAATACATAAGCTTAGTTTGAGAAATAGCTAATTTCATTCATTTTATATTATATTTCGATTGGCGTTCACGTAAGGGAATTTAAACTGAAATTCGCTAACAAAATAAGGAGTTAAACAAATTTGCGTTTTGAAAACATTAAATAAGTGCAATTCATTATGCAGTTATTTAAGTACGGAAGATTTAGAGCAAAAAGATATGAAAGCGCGCGTAAAATAAGTAAGCTTCTGGGAATCTGACAGAGAAGAACCTTAATCTACACGCACTTCGAAATGATATGATCCATGCAGGGAGAAATAATTTAGTAACAAGAGAAGCTGCTGCAGTATTTCCTACGCATCGATTTTCATTCTTTGTACGTCGTAGCTTTTAAGAACGATACAGCAAAATAGATGTAATCTGTATTACGTATAGACATTCAGACTCTTTGCTCGCAATGGGATGTTATTCCCGCACCTGTGTCTTTGTGTGTTAGCTTTAAGTTTCAAGTCAGCAGTTGGCAATCGCATGTCAGAAGTTTAAATTCTAAACTCGCCGTCTGAAGGGGCTTCATTAATCGATTTTCGATTTCTGAGATCGTCATATAAAAATGTCTTCTATTAATAGATTTTCCGGAGTGATAATTTCCTAAAGCTGTGTATATCTTTTATTAAAAATAAAATTAATGGAATTCCAGTTTTTGAAAAATTTTTATTGAAGAGTCTACTGAGATATTCAATTTTTAGTTCGAGGTTCATTTTAGATTGCGTAAAGGAAAAACCGAAGTTCATTCTTTATGTAGATTTTTGAGTTTCCTTAATCATAATTAAAAACATGGTTCACGTCATTTAAGGAAATGAAATAAAATGTCAGTGCGCTTTATTTTCATATTCTCTTGTAGGAAAATAATGGTAACTGAGAGAGCAAGCGTCTTTAAAAACAGAAAGGCTTAGAATAAAATCAAGTTAGCTGCACAAGGAAATATGCCATAATGGCTTTTCGGATTTCAAACTGCACCTTTTTACGTCATTAGAAAACGATCTAAGCGAAATAGAAAACTGAAGGAAGGAGGAAAGCAATGTAATAATTTTGCAATAATTAATAATTGATGAAGTTTAAAATTAAGTAAATTTCGTAAGATAGTTATTAAATACAATGAGGGGACATTTTAGAAAGGAAAGGAACTATATAGTTAAAACTAATTGAAAAGGCAATTTAAAATCAAACGCTGAGAAAGTATATTTTTCCCGTCATTTCAACCTCAAACTCGTAATTGCCCGAAATTACTTTGGAATGAACACAATTTCGAAGGGAAAATTAAATACGGATGAAGAAATAATGTATGAGCTTGTATTGCATAAATATTCCATGTATTTTCGTTAATTTAAATGCGCAGGAGCCAGCAAAACAACTAAAATTATTAAAAAATAATCTAGAAACTGAGTTTGAAAAGCGATTAAGTGGGAAAAAAAACAAAATAAAATTAGATAATAATTTTTGCTTACATTTTAGTTTCACGTGTAACCATATTTTACAAATTTACACATCACTAAGAACAACACTAATCAACAATTGCTTCTTCAGCGTCACCAAAATTTTTACAAGTTATTCAATTTTCCAGTTTGTAATAAATATTGTAATTTTTTATTCGGGGCCGATTATGAGTTTTTAGCAAACTGTTATCATTTTTAAATTCGCATTTAGTTGTTATTTCTAGCTTTAATTATCTTAACTGTGGTTTTTAATGAATAATTTCTACTTTCTCTTCAAAAGATAAATTTTGATCCTGGTTCGAATCCCGACTATGTACGCAGTTGCATTTCTTTAGAATGTCCTTCATGAAGAAATCCTTACTTAGGCAGATAGGCCTTATATGATCTTGTGTAAGTAAGTAAATAAACAGCTAACAGAAAAATTTTGAGTTTCCCACCAAGAGCCATATTTTAATAATATATATTGTAGAGTCATTAGGTATTTTTTTAAAAGCAGGAGACATGAAAAATGAGCAAGCCTTCGCCGGGGCTCGAAGCACGGACATCTCGAATACGCATCGAGCGTGCTGACCACTACACCACGAAGGCATGCTAAGAAGGCAGGAGAAATATCTTATATACTTACCCTTTTAAAGAGTGACCGAAATTTAGTTAACCCAGTCGCCAAATCGGGGTGGTGAAGAATCATCATTCACCACCTTTTTAGTTCGGGCGCCACTGTAGAATCATTAGGATATTTTATGCTGAGAGACGTGAAAAATGAGCAATGTCCTCTCCAGGACTCGAACTATCAACCACAGCGCCTGACTCATCGCATCAACCACCAGACGTGCGACCCGCACGTGTGATGGTTGATAGCGATGAGTCTGCTTGGCTCGATCAGGTTGGAATGATGTTGGGGGACGTACAGTCTTTAGCGACGAATCCTGCTTCCAACTGTGTCATGACGATTATCGAAGATGTGTCTGGAGACGCCCAGAGCAGCGTGCCCATCCTGCTTTCACTATTGCACTCCAGGCCCTCAACCAGGCGTTACGGGCTGGAGTGTCATTTCCTTGATAGCCGGACCCTTTGGTCGTCATTAGAGACACACTTACAGCACAGTCACGACATTCTGAGACCTGTTTTGCTACCGTTCCTTTTGCAAGACCCTGGCCTTATTTTTCAGCAAGATAATGCCAGACCACATACGGCACGTGATGCTATGAACTGTCTTACATCTTCTCAAACACTTCCTTGGCCAGCCAGATCGCCAGATCTCTCTCCCATTGAGCTTGTCTGGGATATGGTGGGAAGGCGACTTCATTTACAGGGAATGTTGATGACAATTGGAGCAAATTTGGCAAGAAATACTGCAGTACACCATCCAGGAGCTTTATCAGTCTATGCCATGCTTGCACCTACGCTAGAGTGGGTCAACATCTTACTGAGCACGTTACTTCGTAAATATGTAACTCTCAAATAAATCATTCAATTTTTCTGAATTTTTAATCATTTTCTGTTCTGTACATAATCTTCCTATCCACCAATTGTCTCCATCGGACAACTCCTTCTCGGTGCGTCGATTTTTTTTTTTTTTTTTTGTTATAGAGTGTATTTTTGCCGCTCTGATAATGAAATCTTGTAAACTGTCAGAGTTGAAATGCTTGTTTGTTGTTTGTTTAAATACGGCAAAGTAAATAAGGACCATCTACCTCCACGAAGCTTTCATGGAGGACTTTTAAACGGAAAGTGGCTTTTATAAACCTGGCTTTTAATCTGGCTTCACAGCGGCCTTAACCACTTGGCCCCAGCTGGATCATAAAGAAATGACTATACATCGCGAAATCGTACTGATGCGCATCATGTTAAGTTGCTTAAGTGTTTCTTCACTGAAGAAAGTGCTTGATCTACTAGTGGATTGAAGGAAATTTTTTAAACTGCTTTTCTGGATCTACTGAAGGAATTCAAATGGTTTTGAAATATAGGATAAAAATTTAATGTGTCTGCCAATTTCAGGCTTTCAGCATAGCTTTTTTAAGTCGACTATAATGAACTGGGAAATTTTCTTTGCCTTTTTATTTCTCTTAGTCGAATTAACTGTAAATAGTAATATGAGAGTATTTAAAAATCACTTCTCCGAGTTTTAAGACGGCAGAATACCTTACAGTACTTTACCTTTGACTCTCCACCAGAACATTGTCCTTTTTGAAAACATGACTAGCTTTCTTCAATAATCGCCTTTCTACACGATTTTTCTTCTCTATGCTCGGAATCCGGCCTGTTTAGTGACGAAAACTAATGCATAATCGTCTGTTAAGCTTTAAATTCGTTCGCTGTGCTCAGTTTGTTCGGTATACTTATCTTCTGTTTTGACTTCACTCATGGTTACACACACAACCGAAATTCTTTCAGATTAAAAGAACAGTTTGTACCCGCACTGTGCTAATTTTCGATTGGAAATTCCTAAGCTGTAGGAACTCCACTTTTGTTAACAGGAAAGGGGCGTGGGTCAAAATTCTTAAATGATATAAGTTGCAATGTAAAATTTAATAACGGTGATCCTAATTAAATACTGCCACATTATTTTTTTTTTTTTACTTTTTATCCGTAACTTTTTTTTTACTGTTGTTCATTTCTGCGTTTGCGTTTTTTACAACTGGTGGTTTTGCTAACAGGAGCAAAATTTGAATCCCGTCAAAACACGAAGGTGTTGCATGAATAAGATCTTTCATCCGGACACTCCGAGGACTTCGTTCAAATCAACGGACATAAGTGATTATTAAAGACTGCGTAAAAATATTACTAAAAATGAAAGTGGGAATACCAAAATTAAGATAATTGTTTTTGCATTTTGTACATCTGCAAGCCATTCAGTCGGTACAGGGTTTAGTGGCCCTTGTGCGAAAATCGAAAAGCAGAAGCATAGCACAGGAAACATTTGTTGCTGGATGGATGATAATAACTTGTATAATTTAGTGGCAGTTTCCCACAAAACCGCATCTCCTTGATTATTTTTTAGTAACTTGGATTATTAATTTTCTTTACAAAATTTAAAGCTATTGGACTACACAAATACAGATTTTCGCAAAATGTTTCTATTATGTATGTGTAAACGTTGTAACGAATGACAAATACTTTAAAGAGCCAGTTAGTTACTTTTAAAATGTGAAAATATTCCCCAAGTGCAACACATTTTACTAAAGCTCGGTATCTTATAAATGGTTTATGATCCTGAAATTTTGTATACATATTTTAATATCCTCAATAATGTACTTGCTACTTTTATTTTATATTCTAAACATTAAAATATTTTAAATAAATATTTTTTTGTTTCGTTTTATAAGCAAATCAGTATTTTTTGACGATTTTTCCCCTCAAAATATAAAAATGATGTAGAATTAAAATAAACAATGTTAAAAAAAATATACTTTTTTAAAAAATAATATTTCTTTATTTTCTAATGCAAAAATCGATTACTCTTTAACATAATTAAAGATAATTTCTAAAAGTTGCAGGCGAGAAGCACAGTAGTTGCTCATTTTAACCTCACTTAGGATTTAAATTCTAACTAATGGTTTCGAAGAAACTGTGGACACAAGTGAAAAAAAATATAGTTATGAAAAATCTTAACTTAAAGATATAATTACTTTCAAATCCTGTAAATGCACATTATTTTCTTAATAAAGAAATATAAAAATCTGATGTGTACACCACACGACTTCCTTGTACGGAATATTAAATTATACGCATTTTGCATTTTATTTAAACTTATTGGAATTGAATTAAATCTACTTGGTCGGTAGTGCATAAGCCACAATATAATAAATGCACTCTTTAAAATTCACTATATTGTTTAGCATAGCGACACTCTGGCTTTAGGTTCATTTAAAAGCGTTGCATCTCAATCATTTTGTAACTCAGAATGCTTCAGTCATCTGAAGAATTATCTAATCGTTGCCACGTGTTCTATTCAAATACTGTGATAAAGCTAAAACGGTGTATAATAGAAATTAAACAAACAAAAAAAAAAAAAGATATAAACAGTTTTTCACAGACGATTCAGTATTTCTCATTCAATTAATTCAGTTCTCACTTCGCGACAAAGCAATCTACTTCGTCGATAGCACATAAACCACAATAGAATAAAAGCATTCTTTAAAATTCACCATATTTGTTTACCATAGTGACACTCTGGCGCTAGGTTCACTTAACAGAGTTACAACTCATTTATAACTCAGAATGTACAAAATTATGTATATCATCTGCAGAATTACCTAATCGGTGCCCCATGCTCTATTCAAACACTATAATAAATCTGAAACAATGTGTAAAAGAAATTAAACACACACACACACACAAAAAAAGAAGAAGAAGAAGAAGAAAGAAACCGTTTTTCACAGACGATTCAGTATTTCTCATTCAATTAATTCAGTCCTCACTTCGCGACCAGGCAAAAATACGTAAAAACTCAAAATCCCATGTTTCTATAAATATATAAAAAAAACTATAAAGCTATAATATAAAATATATATAATATAAAATTATAAAGAAAATTG
>KK121761.1:480571-497367 GCA_000611955.2 Stegodyphus mimosarum
AAAAAAGTGGACGTCGGCCTTTTCCAGGATCCAGAAAAGAATGATAGCAAATTTGGTGATGATAGTAGCTATAGTAGTGACTGAGTTAATCGCGAACAAACACACAAACAGACATTCTTCTTTATATATACAGATAGATGAGATAGAAAATGATACTCAAAATCCCATGTTTCATATACATTTCAGTGCGGTATCATTGCTCATTACAATATTTATATCAATGCAATGAATTTATATAAGATATCAAATGACAAATCATAGCTATATGCTGAAAATAATAGCAAATCTCTTTAAAACTTTTAAACTCTAATTTAAAACTCAACACGAAAATTCGATAACTATTTATTTATTAAGCCTTAAATTTCGTACAGATATCATTCAGTGTGAGATTTGACGTTTAATAAATAAATTGAGTTTAAATTTCCCAGAAGGCAAAAACATTTTCGTAATTTTCTTTGTCTCTCCTGTAAATAGGAACTAACCTTAGAAAGCTCTCTTTAGGTAGATAGTCCAAGTATGCTTTGTTGTGTTGCATTAAACAAACATAATAGAAGGATTATCTCTTTTTCTTAAAGTATCATGAGAAATACAAAAATTTAAATTTGATGAATATTTATATTTAATATATTTTTACTTTTATAAAAAGAAATTGAGATTTGCAACTTGATTTTGGTTTGTTAATCTTATTTAAAGTCTGGCAATGCTCTGAACCTCGAGTCATGTCTTTTGATATAATTTCTAATCTTATAAGACACTAATATGTCACAAATTATGTCATATAATTCTCTTTCCAAAAAGAAAATAATAAAATATACCGGGAGAAAGGTCCAGTTTTATGAAAAACGTTTGGTATTGAAGATGATGAAACGCATTCTGCTTGTTCTTCAAAACTGATAAATAATAACAAACAAATATGAACTAAATTTATGATTTAGAAATTTATGGGGTTTTAGTTAATTTTGTTTAGAAAGCAACCTTTCCTATAAACTCTTGTTTTCAACCCATGCTTTGTTGCCAAAATAAGATTTTAGTTTCGCGTATTATGCAAAATAGGGTAGAAAGCTGCTGTTTAGGCCGGTGTCTGAGTTACTTCAGACAGAGTGTGTTGAGAATATATTCTGTCTTTTGGCACGTTGTTTCTCTGCTAGTTAAGCTTGATATTTTACAGCGGAGCATATTAATTGCGAATTAGTCTACGTTGGCTGTATTAGCCAAGAGCCAACTACGCGTTAAATTATCTCTGCGCAGCTTCGGCTTATTATTCAACTTAGGATTAGTCAGAACTTAAATTGCGCCGGAGCAGGATAAAATAATAAAAGAGCCCGGCTCCGGTACTTCTGAGTTTCTGAGGTAAATGGTGATTCTAGCCGAAGCGCACAGGAGCTCTAAATAAAAGGGCTCCGGCATTTTTTTATATTAGTCGAATACAATTACAGGGGAATAGTTTTATTTTAAAAATAAATATGTGTTAAAAATCGGTTATAACTTCTGAATACATGCCTTTTTCTCTGGGGGAAAAATGAACGGAGGTGTTAACACTTTTAAGGAAAGAAATTCCCCCATCCACATGTCAAAGGCTTATTCTCCGAGTAGTGCAATAAATTTATGAGAGCGGGTAAAATGTTTTGTTTTCTCGAAACTACTAAAAGTTATTACCTTGGTCGTGCACGTTCAGTGCTAGCGACCTCTCACTGAAGAGCTCTGCAGAGCATGTAACCAAATACGGGAGACAAAAATTGTCATTTGCCCAGACCTAACGTTTGTTCTCATGTTGTTTATCGGATCGGATTCGGGAGAAATTTTTTTTGTCCACTCGCGTTCGTCTTGACAGCTAGAATTATATCGCCAGGCCATAAAAGCGGTCAGAAAGCGTTCTCTGTTTTCGGAGCTACACTTCTCCACTATTTTTTCCCCCATACTCTCATATTATTTCTAGCATTCCCTATATTCTCATTACTGTCGCTTTAATTGTTTTACCTTTTTCCATTAGTGTGTTAATTTTACGTTTTCTATTTTGAGTTGCCGCCAAAAGTATTGGCGAGGCCTTGTACGTACCAGAAGTGCCATGTATGAATATTGTTCTTGAGTTCCATAAAAGGGTCTTTCCACCCTTCTTACGTGTAGTTACTGATACAAGTTGAACTTACCGAATAGTGGTTTCAGAGTTCAAGTAAAGATCTAGCTTCCAAATAGCTTTATTTTAGCTAGAATCTTACAAATTTTCTGAAATACTTTTCGATCTCTGCTTCCGAAGTTGCTCCACCATAAGATCGTATTTAATAGCAATGAAATTTTATGACACAAAAGTACAAACAAGAGTTACTTGTTTGCAGAGCTCAATTTCTAAAATTAGAAGTACCAAAGCCCTGTGGAAGACTGTGAGGAACGAAGATAAAAATAAATAAATAAAGTAACTAAAAATTAAAATAATTAAATTTAAATTAAAAAGCTGTAAAGAGATAAACAGACATATAATAAATTAAAAAAATAATTTTAAACAGTTAAATAAAAAAAATTTATAAGACCTTGTCTTGTTTGGGGCTCCGGCTGGAATCAATATTCCACTCCCCAACTAAGAAACAGCTCAGCCGATCTCCGTCTGAATGCAAGCCTTGATTATACGATTAATGTGCTATTTCAAGGGATGTCAGATACAAAAACTATTCTTTTTTTTTTGGCAACACACCAATGTAAAACCATTAAAGTGTCACTAAGGAGAATAGTGAGAATTCTAGTAACCGTATGAGGATATGGAAAGAAATTTTAACGAAAACACGTAGCTTTGAAAATGAAGAGGGGAAGAGTCCAAGACTTCCCGATCACGATGCTCTGTCGATATAATTCTAGCCGTCAAGCAGAAATTTTCCATGAATACGATTCGATAACAACGTGAGAATAAACATGAGACTCCTCTGTACAAGTGACAGTAGTGGTCCTCGCGTTTGCTTGCGTCGTTAGCGTCTCCAAGAGCTGTGCAGTAGGAATTATTCTAGTGGCACGTGCACGACCAGGATGATCCTTTTAGTATTTTCAAGAGAGAGAAATTTAATCGTTCTCTTAAATTCTTTGTACATCCTGGAGAATAACGTGTGGGAAGAGGCTTTTCTTTCCTTAAAATTCTCAACTTCTGTCCAAGTTTTGAGTCCGAAGGAAAGATAGGGCAGCATTCAGAAGTTGCAGTCAATTTTTAAGGCATATATTTACAGTTAAAATAAATTTTGATTTCTGAAATTGTGAATTGTTGAAAATTCGACTGGTTCACTTACATAACAGAAGTGCCGGAGACCTTTTATTTTTAGGGCTCCGATGCGTTCCACCTATAATTATGATTTATTTCAAAAACTGAGAAGTACCGGAGCTAGGCTCCGGTGGGCTCCAGCGCAATTTAAGCTCTGCTTGTTTGCCTTCAAACCTGGAAACGAGAAACATACGCGTTGCCGTATACAATTTAACAAGAGTTCTTTATGTTTGGTCACAGGTTTCAGGAAACTTAAAAATTTATGCGTGGATTTTTACAGACATTCGAAGCTGAGTTTATCAAGGTTATTTTACCACTCACGTAGAAAAGTGCATGAAAATTTTTAAATCATTCAAAAAGAAAACAAAAACGTAGTTTCAAATAGGAAAGAAAGGGAACTTCTAAAACTGGAGCGGTTTAATAATTCACGTAAAATGTATCAATAGTAAAAGCATTGAAAATTATTGTTTAAATGAAAATTTTCTATTTGCTTGAAACATTGTAACATAAAAATAGTTGAAATGCCTTCAAAGCTTTCAGATGTGTTTGAATTTACTACACGCCCAAGAATAGTTTCATTCAAGTAAATTATATAAATTCTTTAAGAAATATTTTATAGTGTGGTATTTTAATTATTGTAGTTTTAAGGTGCTTTTAAGGTTTAATTATTATACTAAAATAATGAGAATAATTGATTCCCATAAGATCACTGCAATCATTATAAAGTTAATATATTGATTTGTGTTTGTGAAAATATTAAAATATTGATTTGTGTTTGATTTATTGTGTTTTTCTGTACCTGTAAATTTAGTGATATTTTTTATTAATTTTTCATTTTAAAAAATTAATAAAAAATCAGTTGCGTTTTTTAAAGTCTAACCTACGTTTTAGATCCTATTTAGTTACAAAATGCAAATTCGAACATAAAATTCTAATGACTAAGAAAACTGCATCCGAAATTGTACGAACAAAGGTAACAGATGAATGGCTCATATTTATGAACCAGACTTAATAATTGCACGTCTAGCCCAAGTCTCAAACTGAAGTTTTACAGTATTTCACACACTGAGCACTAAAAATGTCGAGTGGGTTATTTTTGAATAGTCTGCTGTGTAGGTGTTGTTTTTTGAAAAATAAAACCCTAGAGTTAACTTGTTCAAATAAGGCAGCTGAAGACAATACATTACCATGAAATTCTATTTTAAACACAGCCCCTACATGGTGAGATGCATGTTACTTAATTTCAAAGTATTATTTTTATTATATGACTAGCCGCTGAGCGGCCAGCCTTCGTCTATCTTTTCAGTGTACCAGAAAAATGCCTAAAGAGAACACCGAACATTAAATTTGAAAACTGCACAGAATTTTACTCTGCAGAACAATTTTATCGAAAAAGAAACAAATAACAATGGAAAAAAAATTCAGTTAAAAATGCATTATATATAAAAAGCATACAACGAAATAAGCAATATCCCTTAATACAAATATTAATTATCCTAATAAATAAATTAACCAACTTCCCTTTGCAAAATCTTAAGAACTCAAATGGTATAAACAGATTAAGAACTTACAGATTAAAAAATATCATGCAAAACTTTTTTACAATTAAAATTATATATAATTAAAACATAATATTACAATGAAATAAGCAATATCCCTTGATGCAAATGTTAATTATCCTAATAAAGTAATTAAACAATTTACCTTTGCAAAAAGAAACAATTAGTTTCAAAAGTTTTTAATTACAAAAGTTTTTAATTTCTTAAACTTTTCAGTCTCTTAAAAACAGTAACATAAGAAATACGACGAAAAATTGTTGCCAAACCGAAATTTTTAAAAGAATGAAACTATTCAAAATGATGCAATTTCATCAAAAATCTGTCAACAACAATAAGAAAGGAAAATTGCTGCCAAAACTACATTTGAAAATATCTGAGATGTGAGAAGTGTATTCGGAAGCTTCATTTAAAAAAGTTTAAAAAAATACAAAATATTATTATTTTTCCAAAATTCTTTTTTTAAAAGGAGTCGAAAGGATTAAAGTTCAACGTGTCCAAAAATCAAAGGAAAATAAACAGCATATTTTTTAAAATAAGTTTTTTTAAAAAAAATTCCGCTGAAAAGGTGTTAAGCTCACCTTCCTAAATAAATTCGTATTTAATCGATTTATTGAAATACGAAATTTATTTTAAGTTCGTAAAATAGCTAAGTGTCTACGCTTCACGACGATGTAAAAATGAAATGTATAGAGTGAAATCTCGCTTTCCTGTAGCCCATTATGTCTCAAAATGACGCCATTTGGTCACAAAACATAAAATAAAAAAAATTCTAATTCGAATTTCGAAAAAATCGCTTCGAGGTGCACTGGCTGTTGTGTAGATAGACACCTATGTACCAAATTTCGTGGCCCTGGGTCTATTAGCTTACTCGCAACACGAACGAAAGACACACACACACACACAGACTCTTTGTTTTATTATATGTAGAGATAATTACAACTATTACCTTTACCTTAAAAGCAAAATACAGATGAAAAGATAAAACTCCCCTCCCCTCCCTGAAAAAAGTATTGATCGTCAAATGAATCTATCATTCATATTTTTTGGGGGGGGAATGAATTTTGCTTAAAAATGCGTGTTATAGTCCTTGGACTTTAATTTATAAATTCTTTATTCTTCAAAGCAACTTCTATATCCATCTTTTTTCCCCCTCAAAAGGTGATACATTTTCTTGAAAACTGAACGGCTCCTACGAACAAATGAAATTATTAATTGATTAAATGAAGTTTCAAATAGGTTTTTGATTAGATTAGAGCAAGAATTATGAAAATAAGTAAAATTTTAATTTTACCAAAATTTTAAAAAAAGGAAGAAAGAGCTCTTTGCAGACTGGCCCACTAGCGAATCAGACTGCTAACACAAGCGGATAAAACTACTAAACACTCATATTTGAACTTAAGTTCCGTTCGCTTTGAATGAGCGGCTTGTGCAGTGTCTTCTTTGCTTTTGACTTAGGTAACATGAATACGAAGAAGTATTCATATTACTTAAGAATTCATGAAGATATTACTTTTCAGGTTGATAGTCGTAACGTTATTTACCGTATACAACCAACAAACATTAGTAGAGTAGGTTACAGAATTTAAAAGTCATTCAGTCCGCGTGACACTGCTTTTTCTACTCAAGTCTGAAAACTCAAAATTTCTTAGTTCATCTATTTCTATTGGAGAAAATGGAATACCTGTACAATTGACTTAATAATCACTTTCAAAAGAAAATAAGAAAAGGCAGCTGAGCTGATCTGTAACACTTCATAAATATTTGTGAACATTATGTGTTCATTAAGTATTCTTGTATTATAAATTTTGTAGCCATGTCTTTTTCTAATTTTGTATAAGTGGTATTTTTATTGTTTTCTAATTCCTCGTAAGATTTATCCTAAGTTTATTAACAGTTATTTTAAGTTTTGTATCTTTCCTATCTTATTCTAATTTCAGCTTACAATTTCCTGCCAGAATGTAATTTCAGAAACGCAGTAAATGCAAATGAGTAAGAATGCTATTTAAGTCGAGGTTTCACCTACTTCTAGAGAGAGAATCTGATTTCCAGACTAGCGCGCGTTTGCCTTTGGCTACGTTCTCTCTAAGCTACTACGCTCGGGCATGCCTCAGATCCTTGCTTGGCTTCGCCGATTTAATTAATACTTAGGGGCCAACTACGTAGATTTCTGATAGCTTCGTCTATACCCTTCAGATAGTTTTAGTTAAGCTTACTTTAATTTAAATTCATTATTATTTAAGTTCAAGCCCGAGTGGAGGCTTTGTGTATACTCCAAGTAGGAGTTGATTGTAATTATTCTGAAAAATAAAGGGGGAGTAACCCTTCTTCCGACTTATGTGTTTATTCACACACTTAAGCGATTATTCGCTTGTTAGTGTTCGTGGGGAACTAAGTTAGAACTTCTAAGTTAGAATTAAATAAGTAAAACCTCACATCCTCTAAAATTTTTATTTACACTTCTATTTTTTTATTATGAGATTTCTGTTTTCTAAGTAATACTTTTTAAGAGCCTTTGTAGTCTTAGAGTTTGAAATTTACAGGGTGTCTCTTAAATATTGGTAAAACTTGTCAGGACTGAGTGTTCGATGCATATTCTTGGCAAACATCTTCGTGAAACACTTTATATAATCCTGATGTTGAACAGGGAGCTGAATGCAGCTATGTTCTGTGGTAGAATACGGTGATTAAGTGGTAGAAGAACTGCACTTTAAAGGGATTTAAAGTCCTCTTTTATTAAATCACAATTATTTACAGCCACTTCCCTACTCGGGAGGGATACAGAAAATAATGATCGCCACTTGGGTCTAAACTGAACAATCAAATAATTTAAACTAAAGCTAAATAGAAATTAAATCGTCGTTGCTCACAGAGCTATGAACGCGAGGTTGGCCTCTAAACTAAATGGTGCGTAGCAAGATTTAACTAATAATGACGCACTTAGAATTACTTCAAAAAGTAATAACGTAACAGCGCTACGGCTTAGAATTTAAATACTAGCTGGTCAGGCGAACGTCGAATAGAATAACAGTGGTCTGAGACTAAAAGCTCAAAGGTTTCTACCTTTCGTTTAAATAGAACTTGGCTCCACTTCAAATTAGCATAAAGCTGAAACGTGCGCTTATTCTAACGGAAAGTTGAAATGAGAAGAGATAGAAAAAGTCAAATTAAAATGAAACTTTGTTAGTTTAACTAAAACCTTAAAAACTTTTATGGATAGATAAGGCCCATCGGAAGGATTGATGACTGTATAGCACCCCGTGACCGCAGCTATCATCGTTAAGTGGTGCTGCTTGCAATGTTTCGACTGGTTTAGTCGTCTGCTTAGTTATAGTTCGACCGTCTGAAACGCAACCTTGGCTGGCATTCTGCCAAAACACATAGACTCGTCGAAAAGGGACGTTATTACTTGCTGCGACGTGAAAGTCTTCTCTTCACCGGAAAGACAGAATACTCGAGGGAAAGAAAGTCCCAATCCTTCCACCCTATTTTGAGAATAATTCGGTCCGAATGGCGCATGCGTATTTGCGCTTATGGTCACGGGTAAGGCGGTCGAACTATACCTGTTGCCATCATCTATGATATCAGCGTTATCCTTCTGTATTTTACTAGTTGCTGAAGTCATAATTACGTTACTAGCTAACAATGCGGGTAATTCGTTAATTTTACCCAAATAAACACATAACGCACACGGTCAGGAAATTTGAAATATAGGGGCACTTGAGTTAATATGGATACATGGTAACCTTCATATAATTCAGTAGGAAGTAGAAAAATAAATAACCTTTAATGAAACACATAGTTTAAAACTTAAGACTTCTTTATTTTAAACTCATTTCCCATATTAAATAATTTTCTTCCTCCCTCTGGTACCTTTTCTCCACAAATATATTTATTTACTTTGCAGAGTCATTAGGTCTTTTTTTTTAAGCAGGCGACGTAAAAAATGTGCAATGCCCTAGCTGAGACTCGAACTTGAACCTCCCAAATACGCCCCGAGTACGCTACCGTTACACCATGAAAGCATGCTGAAAGAAGGGAGAAAATATCTTATATGCTCCCCCTTTTTAAAGGCTACTGGGAATCAGGGGACCCAACTGCCAAATCCTAGTGATGACAAATTATTGTTCCATCACCCCTTTTAATTCGAGCGCCACCATAGAGGAATTAGGTTTTTTTTTTTTTAGGTAGGGGATGTGAAAAATGTGCAGTGCCCTTGCCGGGATTCGAATCTGAACCTCTTGAATACGCGTCGAGTGTACTAGCGTTACACTTTTTATCTCCAGCGCGCGGAACCGTGTATGGGAAATTCTAAAGAGATACTCATTTTAAAATTATTTTGCGATATTGCTGTTGAACTGAATTTTATGGTTTAAGTGCGAAGAACATGATATTTAATAAATAAAGTTAACATACAAAACGTTAAAAAACGCCCCTTTGGACATAATTTAAAATCTGAAACCTTTCAGGTTTTATTTTTTTTTTATATTTATTTTTATTTATATATTTATTTATTTTATTTATTTTTATTTATATTCCCCCCCCTTCCGTATAGACTGCTTCCGTTTAGAAATTGACTTTATTTATTTATTAGCCCAAACTGGCGTCAGCCCAGAAGGACTGTTAGTCTCAAAACGGCATTTTGCATCAAATCACTTTAAATATCTGAATCACTTTTCAGATTGTTGCCACCAAATATTATGGCCCTATATTATATTTAAAAAAACTAAATAATAAAGAATCTGCATGACTGTATGAAGTTTCTCTAACTGTAGGAAAAAAAACAATGGTACCTAGAGTCATCAAATTTTGAATAACATAGTCCTCCACCCGAACATGGGCACCTGGAAGCCCTAACTTGGAATCTGGAATTTGTTTTATTGTGTAGTTCATATTTTGTAAGATTCTAAGAACTTTTGCATTAAAAAACTCATCAATATCAAAGCATGCAGTGGCAACACTGTAGGGAATTTCATTTTTATCTCCAACGCGCGAGATTGTCTATCGGAAATTCTAAAGATATGCTGTTTTTAAATATTTTTAGTCCAAAGGGACGTTACCCAAATACTCTTGAAACGTGTATATGTCTGTAAATGAAAAAGCGCCGGTTTGGGCGTAATATAAAATTTGAAAACTGGCTTTTACTGCAAAGAATTACTAGCAAAAATGTTAAGCATAGTCTAGAAATCTTCTCCCATTTTTAAATGCTATTCCCCCTGTTTTTCATTGATAGATATCTCTTAATCTCTAAAACAACACTGTTTAAAATTATTTAGAATGAAACCTACACTTTACTTTTAATTTTTTCCATTTCATAACTTTACACACATTTTTCTCACAATCTACTTTTAAAAACTGATTTTCTTAATTTTATTTTAGTTGGTAGTATAATATTCTTTTATGAGATTTTAAAGTTCTAGCATCCAAAAATATATCTCTTATAAAAATTTGAAATTTTTTCAAAAGTTATGAAACAAACTCTTCATCTACCTTTAAAACAAGAACAATAATATTAACAATAACAGCAATATTAATTCAAAAGGATTAATTATTTTGGAGTGTATTTGGTATAATACCAACTATCTCCACATCATAATAAATATAAATAGTGAACAGAGTTAGGAAAAAATATACAAATAGTGTTAAGGGGAAATAATACGTCAACATGACTTAAGATAGTTTAGGCGGAAGAATAAACTTTTAAGAATATTAAAAGTTTTGAGAAATTAAGAATAACTTGCGAGACCCTGGGACTTTCTTTCACGAGACTAACGCGCTAAGGAATCAGGTAGAACTCAAACATTTTTTAATTTTACAACATAACTATGACACTAAAGTTAAAAGCGAATAGAAAAGCGATTAATAGCCTCCTTGGTCACATGGATGTAAAATCAGAAACCAGCGTTGTTACAGATATTAAGCGTTGCCATATTTCTTTTTTTGTGCTTGCTTTGATATTTACATTCGGTATGCAAATTGATGAATGTATCCGGATGATGAACATAACCGGATTTGCTCCGGATATCTTCACTTGTAAAAATTGTTATTGCTTGGAATTGTAAAAAAAGGTTCTAAATTTTTCCTTAATTTTTTGTTCATTTTCTACGTTTATTCACAAAGTTTATACGAATTGATAACGCGCAAAAATATTAACTCGGTATTTCCAGTATGTTGGTTAATATGATTCAGAAGGACGAAGAGAGAAAAATGGTGAAGAAAATTAAGGGCGGAAGAAAAGTGTTTGTGGCGTGGATGAAATTAATTGATCGATATTTACAAGTAATATTTTCGAAAGTGAAAGTAATCAAAAATAATCTGAGAGAAATTATTGAAAGGTAAAAAAAAAAAAAAAATTAATTCTATTCTGGGGCTCTATGAGTTTACATGAACAATCAGCAGTCGAAAACTTTAGTTCCTTCTTTGCGCCTGACAAGTTATCGTGAATATTAACCCGTGAAAAATGTTATTCGACACAGATCACTGGGGATCGTATCTTGCATTATAATAAAACAACAGTACCTAGAGCCATCAAATTTTGAATAACGTAATCCTCCACCGAATATGGGCATCTGGAAGCCCTAATTTGGAATTTGTTTTATTATCTATTTCACATTTTGTCAAACATTAAAGAATTCTTGATTAACAAACTCAACGATTTCAAAGCGAGGTATGGCAACACTATACAGGAAAAAAAATACATTTTTATCTTCAGCGCGTGTGACTGTGTATCGGAAATTCTAAAGATATGCTCAATTTAAAATTATTTTGCTATATTGCTCTTGAACTGAATTTTATGGTTTAAGAGCGAAGAGCATGATATTTAATAAATAGAGGTAACACACAAAATGTGAGGGAAAAAAAAAAAAAAATCTGAAATGTTTCAGATTTTAAAGGGACGTTTATTTAACATTCTGTGTGTTACCTTTATTTGTTAAATACCATGTTCTTCGCACTTAAACCATAAAATTCAGTTCAACAGCAAAATAATTTTAAATTAAGCATATCTTTAGAAATTTCGGTACACGCTCTCACGCGCTGGAGATAAAAATGTTTTTCTGTACAACGTTGGTATTGCTGGCTTTGAAATCTTTGAGTTTGTTAATGAAAAATTCGTTAAAGTTTTAGAGAATATTATTACGAATTTCACATTTATTTGGCTATTTATTTAGAACTGTAATTAAAATTCCTTTTTATTTTCCCGTGCAACGCACGCAGACGATTTTTGAAGAGAAAGCTACGTCAAAAAAAAATAATAATAATAATAACATGCATACATTTATGCAGATTTTTCATTTTTTAAACTTTAATGCAGAGCGATAACATTTAGTGGCAACAATTTGAAAAGTGATTCAACGTTTTAATGATTCGACGCAAAATCGCAAAACGAAAGTAATAGTCCTTCGGGACTAAATCCCTTTGGACTAAAAAAAAACGCTCCTTCGGACGTAATTTAAAATTTGAAACATTTCAAATTTTTTTAAAATTAATTGCAAGAACTGTGAGAATGTTCTTAAACGTTATCATATTATTATTAATTACATCAATTAAATGTATTATAAATTATACAGGTCCATATTACTTTAAAAAAAAGATATGAATTAGTAAGAAGTGTGTTTATTGTTTTTTAATCGCCTCAGTTTGTTAGCAACAACAGTTGGACAAATTTTGCCATTGCAAATGTTATCTTTTCGAATTTTGTAGCGCAAGGTGACGCCCTAGACGACGCAGAGAATGCGCTATAAATGTTTCTGTTATCAAAACTCCCATAAATATTTTTTAATGCATGGTTTCTGCAAATATATGTATTTATTAATTCTGACAAAAATAATTTCTGTGAATTCAAGCTATTTTCTAGTTTAAATCAAGAAGTTTCGAGTTAGTTAATTTAAAATTTACTTCAATTATTAGTCACAAATATATATATCTATATTAGAGTTGATTAAAAATTGAGCAAAATAGTTTTAAATCATTTCATACATAGTTTCTTAGTTAATATCAGAGAGTGAGATTACCATTTATTTCATAAAAAATTTATACAAATTATTAATTAAAAATATGTGTTTCATAAGAATTTTTCAGTGTCAGTTAACTACAATTTGACAATATTAATTTCAGTTAAAGAATTTACTAATTTAATTGGTATAAATTATAATTAAAAATTCAGTCCTTGTATAAATTACATGATCATTAATTAATTGAAAATAAACCAAAATTATATGAAGCAATTTTAACTTAATCCCTTTTGAATTAAATATGTTCATGTGTGTACGAAAATTGTCATTTTGGGAAACTATATTATGAAAACTTCATTCCAGTTCACGAATCAACACTATAATAATGTCAGCAGTACGCCAAATTTCGAATCTGCAGAATATGCACTCTTTATTCAAAACCGAACATCGAAAGGCAGCCTGAAAGATGCATTTAATAAAAACAGGAAAAGGTACAGATTAGTAGCTTTGGCGCGATGCTATTGGTATATTAATTTCTCCTGATTATTTGAATTTATGCAAAAGTAAGAAGATAAATTTGAATAAAACAATTTCTAATCAGTTTTTAATAGTAGATCATTTCGTTTAGTACGATTTAAGCTGAAATACTTTAAATCTAAATGACGTGTGGAAATGGAAGTTTCACCCCTTAGTCTACTAAATATAGTGTAATATTTTAGGATATAAGATTTGACGAGGTAAAGAACAAAAACTATAACTTTTGATTACAACACTTCTTTCCAATAGTTTGAGATTTCTAGCTGTAGGCTTTCGAGGGCTATGGAAGCAAGTCCCATGTGGTCTAGTGGTTAGGATTCCTGGCTTTCACCCAGGCGGCCCGGGTTCGATTCCCGGCATGGGAAGTGAGGTTCCATGGTGTAATGGTTAGCACTCTGGACTCTGAATCCAGCGATCCGAGTTCAAATCTCGGTGGAACCTTCTATTTTTAATCCAAATTTTTATAACTGTTATTGAACAATGAATTTCAGCTTTCTGCTATTAAAAAAGTATTTAAAGAGTTGTGTTTTGGTACTTGACGATTAGTTCTTATGTTGGTTCTAAATTATGAATTATTCAAATACATTTTTTAAGGGAGATGGTTTATCTCTAATAAGTAATACATTAATTACTACATTAAATCCTCTTTAAACTTATTTGTTACATTTCGAAAAAAATAATAAAATTGAAAATAAATCATTTTTAAATTTCCAGAAAACAAAGTTACAGTAGAATGTATTGAGATTAAATGTAGCAATGGTCTGGTTTCTGGTGCCTTAGAATGTTTTATGATTCTGAATTTTAAAAATATTTTTTACATATCCAAATATATATAAATTTAATTTCAAATAAATTGCAGTAAAATTTTCAGAATGTTCTAACGTTACTTATTAGAAGAAATAACAGTAAAATTTCCAGAAACTTTCTTTTCTTTATCAATCAATGAAATTTTTATCACGAAAACGGCACCATCAATAGTTATATCTTTTTATTTGTTTTCCAAATTTATCGCGGGTTTTTCCCTTTTTCGAACTTCTGCAATCACTTATCGGTCACATTTATTACGCTATTGCACAACAGTGACGAATGAGATAAAACTTATTCCTAAATAAAGATCTATACTTTAATTCAGGCCGTAAGTTAACTCCACGTATGAACACTATTGCCATCTTTTGGCTAGTTTTGAAATCTAAAATAGGTAGGAATGAATTAGTGTTTTTAGTTTTTATTACTAGAAATGGCAATTAACAAATATAAAACTTAGTCCTGACTTAGCTTCATTAAAAATTACATATTACATAGATCAATTATACTTTTTTATATCTAATGTATATAAAATTTAACAAATTTTGACAAACATTTAGTGTTAACTAAAAATAACAGATGGCAGCACAATATAGTCCTCCATAAAGCCATAATGGAAAAAACACGTTATTGGTCTCACCGTGAACTTCCTACTGTAAAAAAAGATTAATCCCTAGAAGACAAAAATTGCACGTTTTATTTTATTTGATAAATTTTTATTTGAAATATTTTTATTTGATTATAAAGCATTAAATTTCAAGTTATCCTACGTTTTTCATCCATAAACACTGGCTGCTGCATCCCGGTCTTAATCCCTGCGTATCAGGTATTCTGAATTGCAATTATCAGAGATATTTATTTTATTTTAAAGCACGCATTTTAATTCCTTTTTAATTACCTCTATAATAAGAAGCTAGTAGACGGCTACAGAATATACTATACTGTTCAAATTTTTATTCTGTTTTCATCTGTACTATCATAAGAACAAGTTACGATCCCCTATTAATTATTTAAATAAAATCTTAATAAATTATGATAACTACATAAGGTTTTTTTTTTTTTTTTTTTTTTTAGCCGAAAGGGCGTTGTTAGTCCAGAAGAGCTATTAATTTCGTTTTGGCATTTTGCGTCGAAAATTTTAAAAGTCTGAATCACTTTTCAAATTGTTGCCACCAAACATTATCGCCCTGTTTTATATTTAAAGAAATTAAATAATGAAGAATCTGTATAAATGTATGTATGTTTCTTGCATTGTGATAAAACGGTACCTAGAGCCATCAAATTTTGAATAACGTATGTCTCCACCCGAATACGACCATCTGGAAGCCCAAATTTGGAATGTGCTTCATTATTTACTGATCATATTTTATGAAGCATTTATCATATTTATCATTTTTATGAAGCATTTATCATATTTTATGAAGCATTTACGAGCTTTTGATTAAGAAACTTAATGATTTCAAAACGAGCAGTGGCAGCATTCTTCGAAACATTTCAGTCTAAGAAAACATTTTAATCTCCAGCGCGCGAGACTGTGTATCGAAAATTCTAAAGAGGGTTTCATACCGTAACTGAAGCGAAAAAACTGTTATTTTGGTCGGAACGAAAGCTGGAACTGAACCGAAAAAAATATCGTCTTTTTTTCGGTTCAATATATTTTTCGTCATTTTGCTACACCATTAAATTAACAATATTTTCTATTTTAACGTCAATCATAAAATTGCACATTGGAATTGATTTCTTGTTTCAATGTTCGTGTACTTTTCTATTTCAAGTTCACATGAAACTACTTAAAAAAGGCAGATAAATACATTTAAATGAACTAGAAGTACAAATTCTAAATGAAAGATATCAGTTTAAGCAAAGTGGCACGGTAAAAGTAAAAAGAACAAACCAAAGTTTTGTTTTTAAATTTTATCCCTTTATACAGAAAATGCTGTTTCTATTGATAAATTAAACAAATTTATTTATAGGTTTGTTAAGTTAGAATACAGAGCCACCTATTGGATAAGGAGAAAAAGACTGACTTGGCCATCTGGATTCGGCTAAGCAACATGCCAGAGCATGTGTTAGATCTAAATAGTTAATTACTGTCAATAAATTAGTTAGTTCTTTGCTATACAGTCCACTTATTAGTTTCGAAACAAAACAAATGGTCAGCAGAGCCGGAGAGTGAACAAAATGCTGGCATTAGATAGAAATAAAACTTCGTTAAAAGCGAAACTAACTAGATTAGAAAATGTGGTGAAGGAATATGATGATAGTTCGAATAAGAATGAAATTCAAATAAAGTATAGATCCCTTCAAAGCATTCAAATGGATATTAGAAATTTAAGGAATAGATATTTCGAAAAAGTTGATGAAAAAAATGTCACAGCCATCGATAAAGAAATCGCTGAAATGGAAGAAAGAACGGAAGTTCTAGAGGTAAGAATTATGGAAATTCTATCATCTATCGCACATTCTGATAATGAAAATGATTGTAATAAATTTGATTCTAAAGTACAAATACGTTTGCCAGAATTACCAATTCCTTAGTTATCTAGTAAATATACCGAATGGAATAATTTTAAGCTTCAATTCGAAAACATTATAGTGAATAACACTCAACTGACAGAAGTTCAGAAACTCTACTATTTAAAGGCTGCATTAACTGATGAAGCAAAAAATCTTGAAACTGTTGATGATACTTTTAGTTCTCTATTTAAA